>WOXC01005945.1:0-259564 GCA_011680675.1 Gymnobelideus leadbeateri | reverse complement strand
TCAAAGAAACATTCAATAAACATATTAGAATTGAACATTACAGTCACTTTATAGATCTGAAACTCTAAGATTCTTTTTAGACTGAATTCTGTTTTCTTGCTCTTTACTCTCTTGAACTCTGGGAGAACCAAGTTGTAAGGCTGTCTAGCTCATCCAAAACCTCTGGGTGCTACTAAGGATCAGAGTGATTTTCTTTGGTACAGATATAATAGTGAAGAGGATGACAGGCTTGTTGCCTCCAGGATCCCAGAGATCACTCTTCATTGGTCTGGCTTGTGGATCTGCCTATCCCTGAAACTCCAGCACTGAAAAGGGATACTTCCTAAATGCTAATGCTCTATAGGTATAGCACAACCTGTCATAAATCTAAAGTTAATCTGATAAATAAGATATACAGGCACTGGGGTGTAGAATTTCATCTTGCCCCACTAGATAATTAGAGGAGGGATGGGGGAGCATATAAGAGAGAGCAGGTTGGAGGAATGGTATTCATTAGGCTCGCTATCTTGGGGTGGGGGAAAGGGGAGAGAAGGGGAGAAAATTTGTAACTCAAAATCTTGTGGAGGGGCGGCTAGGTGGCGCAGTGGGTAGAGCGTCGGCCCTGGAGTCAGAAGGACCTGAGTTCGGATCCGGCCTCAGACACTTAATGCACACACACAAAAAAAATCTAGCCGTGTGACCTTGGGCAAGTTACTTAACCCCAACTGCCCTCCAAAATGCAAAAAAAAAAAAATCTTGTGGAAATGAATGTTGAAAACTAAAAATAAATAAATAAATTATTAAACATACCAAATCTAAGATTAATAATAAGGGGACAGGTAAGGCTGTTTTGTAAAATTGGCTACCATTACATTCTCCGCTCCATTTTGTGCCTCTCCTGCATCTTGCTTCATGTCTCCAGATCAAACCAATATGAGCAGTTCTGGCACCAAAGCAGATTGGGAAATGTTTCAGTTGTGGCATTTCTCAAGGAAACTGGGAACACAGACATCCTTTACACATGGAAATAGGGGAGGGTGGGACAGAACCAACAATCAAGAACTCCTCTAATTTGGCAGTAATGGATTATGTGTGAAGGGAAATAGAAACAGTTAATGGTAGAAAGTTAGGTTGGCCCTAGATCATGAAGGAACTTGAATGCCATGCTAAGGGATTTGAATTGTATTCTGTGGGCAATAGGGACTGGAGTTTTTTGAGTAACAGAATGACATGAACAGACTTGTGCATTTGGAAGATTACCCTGGCAGTTGTGTGTAGGATGAATTATAGTTGGTGAAAAGACTGAAGGCAGGGAAACCATTTGGGAAGTTACAACAGCAGTCCTGGCAAGAAGTAATGAGGGCCTGAACTAGAGTGCTTGCAGTGGAAATAGAGAGGGAAGGACCAATTTAGAAAACATTGCAGAGATAGATTTAATAGATCATGGGATTTAATCCTGGAATGAACCTGAGGACTATTATGTTAAATTAATTATGTTAAATAATATCTTATATTAATTAGATTTATAATTTTCATAATTGGCATTTTCAAGTACTATTTTTGCTCTAAAGAAATTTCTTTGTCAACATTTTCCTCCTATGAATGTACTTCCTGAAGCTGTCTTAATTCTCTTGCTTCCTACTGTTTTTCAGCTCTAACATCCATTGGCAGTGTGACTATGAACACAATAGTTAACTTCTCTGAACCCTAGCTTTCTCACTTATAAGATGGGGTTGGTACTTATACTGCCAGAGTTGTTTTGGGGAAAGTATTCTATAAACCTTAAAGCACTACATAAATGGAAACTATTATTATTATTGCTAAAGCAACGTCTTACCCGTATCATTTATTACATAGCTACTTATAGCTATGCTACCAAAACTACTCATCATGGCATTTTAGAAAGCAGCATCTTAGATTATCTTACCTTCATTTATTAAGATACTCTGTTTGGGAGCTATCTTTAATTTTGTTCTTTATGCCTGTCATGTTCTCAATTCCTCTTCAAGCAATTTGTTGACTGTCTGGGACCACCAAAATCATAAAAGAGGGAGGAGTAGTTAAAAGAATAGCAATGGAGAGACCAGGCAAGAACAATATATTGCCAGTGTTGAGAACAAAATATTTTCATTTCTATCAACAAAACTATAGTTTACAGTAGTATTTACTAAACAAATTATATAATTTCTCTTTTAACAAGCAATAAACTGAATCACAAATATTTCAAAACAATATATGTATACAACATAAGGCCTTGTTATAAATAGCTTTCTTTCTCTCATTTAGCTAGTCAACAGTGAAAATATCTTTATAGAAAGTCCCGAAGGGTGATTGGCAACAGGATAGAAAGTAGCTTAAATACAGTTTATGTGGTTCTTCACAGTTCAACAAGCAACAGCAAATGATAGGAACATGTGGCTTTTTTTCACATCATTTCCACCAAGTAAGCAGAGCTATCATTTCTATGGGTTGAGGCTCCCCTGATATCTTTCACAGGTAAAGAGAAGTCCAGTCCATTACTACTCTCTGTGTAGCAAGGTTGAGCCAAGTTGTACCCAGAACAGGATTTTCAGTCTCTGTAGTTACTTCTGCCCCTGTATATAGATTTTCACTCTTTCTTACTGAAAAAGAAAAAGAACACAGGTATGAATCCCCCTTCTTTCTTTGTAAATACAAATCCATCATTTATATATTCAAGCAATTTCCTCTCCATATATAAGGATTAGGATTCCCAAAGAAAAAAATATCATGAACTTTCATGCTCAACAACAGATCCAAACATGTCAATCCCCTGCTCAAGAAAATGGTGGGTTCCTATTTCCTCTAGGAAGTACAAAACAAATATAAACTGTTCTCTTTGTTGTTTAAAGTTCCTCACCACCAATTTTTCTAGTCTTATTATCTGTTAATCCCCTCCACACACCACATATTTCAGCAAAACCTATCTTCTTGCTGTTCTTTATACATAGCCTCTCTCCCTCCCTTCTTTCTTTCCTTCTTTCTTCCCTCCCTTCCTCCCTCCCTCTCTTCCTTCTTTTCTTCCTTTCTCCCTCCTTCCTTCCTTTTATCTGTCTATATGGGTAATTCTACCCTTACATGTGAGTTCTCTGATGAAAGGAATAGAAATTTTGATTGCTTAAACCTCACAAGACATTTTGGGGTTTGGGGACTAGATTTTTCTTTTCCCTACTTATTTATTCTATCATTAAAAAAACTGGGACAATTAACTTTTCTGAGACATATTGTTTCATTTATGATTTCTTGAAATAGAGCTCTGGAAAGCCAGGCTTTGATTCAAATGGAGCTACTTGACTATGCCTTAAACCCAAATCACTCTTGCTCTCACTGATCAACCAATAATAGGTTCCAGTCCAAGTCTTACTTGGTCATTGTTTGGGGTTTCATGGCTCAGAGTGAGTGTAAATGGCAATTGTTTTTGTTCTGGACACAAACCTTGAGGGTCCTCCCCTCCCAGGTTGATTTTTTTTTTTTTTGAGTAGGCAAACTAGGCCATCTCTTGCCTCACTGCTCACCTAGCCTTAAATCACTGAATGGGTGTTGCCTCTGACAGACAGCCTGGGAAAGACCCTAACTTAAAAAGGCCAAGGTCTCCCACTGAATCTGGGGCCATCTCCAGTTGTCCTAAATTATGTCTTGCCACTGGACTCAGAAGCTTGGAGGAGGGAGTGAGGTCAGTGACTTTGCATGGGTCTGTCTCACTTAAATCCAATACACTTGCAAATCAAGACATCACCCTCCTAATATCATTGGTCCCTTTGAGAGTGAAGGATGAATAACAATCTTTCCTTTGCAAAGGGGGACCTTCTCTACCATGCTTAGAATACTCTCCTTTTCAACCCATTTCTTTAAACTGGTTCCCTTCAAGGCTTAGCTCAAGTCCCACTTTCTATACAAAGCCTTTCTTGACCTTCTCAGTTCCTAGTGCCTTCACCCCTTTACTCCATTACTTTCCATTTATATTGTTTATATGCAAGTGTGCTTTTTACATGTGCATGTTATCTTCCTTTGCTCTTTGAAGGCAGAGACTGTGTTTATCTCTTTGTATCCTCAGTGCCTAGCACAGTGACTGATAGCTATCTCTTAAGAACCTACTACACATATAGCAGACACCTATTAAGAACCTAGTTACTTAAGTACCTAATATTATATATCACCTATTTCTTAAACCTACTACATTAGTAGATACTTAAGAAATGCTGGTTGATTGTGTGTTCTGGGGAAACATATTTCAACAGCACTTCAGGGTTTATTGGTCTCATCATAACCCTGTGAGGCTGATACTCATTTGTTTTGTCTGGATCTGTGATATGATTTTATCAGTGGAAATGACATTAAAGAAGAAGCATTGAAAACAATGTTTCTGCTGCATTATATGGGTCCTGGGACCTTTCCATCTGATTTTCAGTTGAAATCTTCCTTATTTGTTGTCTCCCCCATAAGAACTCTTTAAAAACTGGGACTGTTTTTTCCATTTGAATCCCCAGGGTTTAGTATAGTGCTTTGCACAGAGTAAGCACTTAATAAATAGTTCATTCATTCATTCATTTATTCACAACTGGAAAGAAACTTACCTGAGGATACTGTTACTAGGGATAAAGTTAATATGTGCCAGTATGTTAGCAAATAATTAGTATGATTATAATAACAATATAATAATAGTATGTTAGTATGTTAGCAAATAATTAAACAAATAAACAACTAAGAAATAAATTTAGCATTCATGCAGAAATCGTTTTATTTCGTTCTAGCTTGTCACTGGGGCAACTAGGTGGTACAGTGGATAGAGTGCTAGGTCTAAAGTCAGGAACACTTATATTCCTGAATTCAAATCTGACCTCAGACACTTAACAGCTGGGTGGCCTGAGCAAGTTACTTAATTGTTAATACCTCCAGGCTTTAAGTAAGCTTCTTTAAGTGCATAAGTGCTTTGTGGGACTTGAAGGCTTAAGAGTCTGACTGTGATAAATATTGTTTCAGTAAGAAATCTAGACATTTAATGCTAGCCTTTACTCAGTATAAAATGGGATATGTTGTTAAATTTATAGCTCCACAGAAACATCAATTAGTCTGCAATGAAATAATCCAGTATTATTTTTATGGTAGCAAGAGGATAGATGTTTAATCCTCTTAATCCTTGTATTTTTTTTTTATCTATGTGAGCTTGGGCAAGTAATTTCACTTTTCTGGAGCTTAGTTTTCCTTGGTGTTGTTTTTTTTTGTTATAGCAATAGGGAAACGGGGCTCTGAAATATGAAAGATTTTTTTTCTAATTCTTTGCCAGCCAACATTCAGCATACCTTTCACAAATAGATTACTATGAACACGGACCTTTGAGTTCTTATGGTGTCCTGGTGAGGACATGAGACAGTATCTCTTCATGAGAGGTGGAGGAATTGAGATCTCCACATTAGAATTGGCCTTACAAATGCCTGCCCATATCCCCCCAAAAAACTCCACAAAAATAAAAACAAAAACAACAAAAGCAGGGTTAGAAAGAAAAAAAAGGAAGTGCTTTCTAATAGCCCATGATTAATACAGTTATGTAAGACTAAGGTGTCAAGGAGGCAATGTGGTATAATGATAAAAGGACGGGATGGAAGGGAGAACTTGGATTTCTGCCATCATAATAGGTCACATTTATGTACTGCTTGAAGGTGTATGAAGGATTTTCCTCACTCAAACTTTATAAAGCTGGTGATGTAAAAATTATTATTTCTATTTTGTGTGGGGAAACTGAGGCTCTGAGAGGTCGTAGCTTGCCCTTAGTCACATAGCTAGTCAGTGCCAAAGTTGGAACTCAAACTCTCGTTTTCCAGTTCTCAATCTCATCTGTTCTTTCTACTAGGATACATTCCTTCTGTCTACCTATGTGACCTCAACAAGTCAATTTAACTTCTCAGGGCTTCAGCTTCTTCGTTTGTTAGCTGATGTCTCTTCCAGCTTCAATATTCTATGATTCCATTAAGGTAGAAGATATTTTGTTCCTTCTAAGAGCCATGATAGACAGGAGAGTTTTAAGTTTCATTTTGCTATTTTTGTGTATCAGGAAAATGGAGTTTTTTTTCCACGAAGAATGGGATGGACTTTCATATTTGCTGCCCTCTCGGATGTCAATTTAATTTGTTACCTTTCTTTTCTTTAAAACAAATATCTTCCACCAATTGCATGTAAAAGCAATTTTTACTTTTTAAAATGGGTACTAAATTCTCTTCCTTTCTCCTCTCCTCCCCATTGAGAAGGCGAGCAATTTGATATGTTATATATGTGCAGTCATGTAAAACATATTTACCTTTCTTTTCAATGTAAAACTTAAACGCACAAGTCTCAAGTCAAGGGCAGCTAAGTGGTGCCATAGTGCACAGAGTGCTGGGATTAGAGTCAGGTAGATTCATCTTCCTGAGTTCAAATCTGGCCTCAGACACTAACTAGCTGTGTGACTCTGGGCAAATCACTTAATCCCTTTTGCCTCAGTTTCCTCATCTGTCAAATGAACTGGCAAAGCGCTGTAGTATCTTTATTAAGAAAACTCAAAGTGGGATCATGAAGAGTCAGACACAACTGAAAAGGACTGAACAACAACAAAATTAAATGATTTGCCTCAAGTTCTTTCAGTCAATTAGTGGTGGAGTTTAGCTATAAAGGGTTCACAGAGGAAGGGGGACTTGAGTTAATTCTGAAAGGATGGGTAAGGTTTGAATTTGACTTAGCATCTTGTGCTTCCTCTTTTCCTACCCTCTTATTGGTTAAATACAGTTGTCGGGGTAGCTCATGAGAGAACAGATTACAATAGTTAAATAGTTAAACATCCTCAGTAAGTAGATGATAATACTCAATGAATACATTGGGATCTGTCTAGACCAAGTGACAAGTCTGCTCTTCCCTAGGCCCTGTCACATGATGGATTGAAGAGCTGATCCTATCATTTAAGAACTGTTAGTGTGAAAGGGAATTTTTTCATACCATTCCCGCCCTGAGAATGTTACAGGATGCTTTGGGTACCAGTGATTTATCATTCCCTGTGAAGTCTACAACAGGATTTCCAGAACCCAAGTTACTTTTGCTAATTGCAATGTTAATTTGTTACCTTATTATATAATATTTACATAGTTGTTTTATCTCAAGATAAGAGACAGGCAAATTAATCTTTCCTTCAGCTGCTTCCTTCCTTAGGAAAACATGAAGAGTAAGAAAATCTATTATTGTTTTCATCTGAAAAGGAACACCGTCATCTGATAAGTACATTGGCCCATCTCTCATTGCTACAGAAGGGAATAATCAGATGCCAGAGACTTCCAGGCTTGGTATGAGCATGAGATGTAACACTTGGATTGTGTATGAGTGTTGGTGTTTGTTTTTTGTTGTGTGGGTGTGGTGGGGGTTGTTTTTGGGTTGTTTTGTGTTGGGGTGTTGGGTGGGTTGTTTTTTGGGGGGGTTTTTGTGGGGTTTGTTTGGGGTTTTGGGTGTTGTGTGTTTGGTGTGGTTTGGGGGTTGTTGGGGGTTTGGTGTTGTGTTTTTGGTTGTGTTTGGTTTGTTTGTGGGTTTGGGTGTTGTTTGTTGTGTTTGTTTGGTTGGGTGTGTTTTTTGTGGTTGTTGTTTGTTTGTTGTGTTGTTTTTTGGTTGTTTTTTTGGGTTGTTTTGGGTTGGGTTTGGGGTGTTGTGTATGAGGAAGACTAGAAATAGCATTTTCCTATCACCCTCTCTCTGCTTAGAATGCTAGATTTAGAGCCAGATTCAAACTTCCTTACTTTACAGATGAGGAACTGAGGCCCAGGGAGGTTTAGTGACTTGCCTGAAGTCACATAAGTATTATCAGAGATAGGATTTGAACCAAGGGTCTCTGATTTCCAAATCCAACACTTTTCCCCATTGTATCTTATTTATGTTTTGCTGATATTTTGATTTCCAAAGACTGTGTGAAGGGGACATAGTAGAATGGTTCCAAGAGACCATCTGCAAATACTTATGAAGGAACAATAAAGTATGTTCAGTCATTTCAGTTGTGTACAACTCTTTGTGTGAGCCCATTTGGGATTTTCTTGGCAGAGCTACTAAAATCGTTTGCTATTTCCTTCTCCAGCTCATTTTACAGATGAGGAAACTGAAGCAAACAGGATTAAGTGGCGTGCCCAGGGTCACATAGCTACCAAGTATCTGAAGCCCAATTGGAACTCAGGTCTTTTTGACTCCAGGCCCAGCAATCCATACACTGAATCATCTAACTGCTCCAGATCGTACATACATGCTGCTATATTAATTTGTTGTTGAGGCTGTTCAGCTGTATTCAGTTGTGTTGACTCTTCTGGAACCCATTTGGGGTTTTCTTGGCAAAGATACTGCAGTGGTTTGATATTTCCTTCTCTAGCTCATTTTACAGATAAGGAAACTGAGGCAAACAGGGTTAAGTGACTTGCCCAGGGTCACACAGCTAGTGCGTATCTGAGGCTGGATTTGAACCCAGGAAGATGAGTCTTCCTGACTCCTGGTCCCGCAGTCTATCCACTGTGCCACCTAACTGCCTTCTAGGGACATTGAGTACATTATACAATCTGTACAAAAGTACATTACCAAAAAACATAAGATAAAGATGAAATTCGATCCTAGAGTCCATAGGGACCCATGCTTTAGGAAAATCACTTTGGCATTGGTGTGGAGAATTGGTTGGAGAGAAAAGAGAAGAGGTAGGGAGATCAATTAGGAGGTTATTCCCATAGCCCCTGTGGAAGTGATAAAGGTCCAACTTACAGGGTACAATGATGCTGTGATAACTTGGGTGACAGGAAAGATGGCGGTGCTGTCAATGGTAATAGGAAGAGAGATGGATTTGGGCAGAAGGAATGTAATAAGATAAGCAACAGGTCCCAAGTGACTCATAACTGCTCGTGCTGAATGGCTCATTCTGTCCCACCCAAAAGAAGAGGGGGGCAGTGGTGTTCAGTTGTTGACCACTGCCCTATCCTACTAGCACAGAACCCACCCTCCATTAGGTATCTTGTCACAGCCACAAGGTGATCTGGGACAGAGGCGCAGGATGTAGAAGTGGGATTTTTCCCAGTGATATCTGGGTACTTGTGTAATTGCTTCTACATGGAGGCCTGAGAAGCAGTAAGGTTATTACTATTCTGAAGGGACAATGGCCATCTAGGAAGAGGGGAAGCTGGGACTTTGTAATGCAGAAGCAAGAAGGCAGAGTTGGGTGGTGTTGGGGTATGACAGTAGGTGGGGTTGTATTAGAGACAAATCCCATAACGAGAATGGGATGTGAGCCATCTTCTCATCTTCTGGTTGGTTGAGCACATAGACATGGTCCTCATTTTGGAGATAAGATAAAAAAGTTTAGATGGAACCAAATGGAATGCTTTTCCATTTGAGAATTCTATCTAGACTAAGCATTATCCTGGCCAGGTCTTTTTCAAAAATTTTTTAAAATATATTTTCCAAACATTTTCCCCAGTCCTTCCTTGGATATCTAGAAGCAGGGAGCAGAGTCATGTATAAAAAGTGAGCTGCCCTAGAAATCAGGAGAATAGGTATTGGTCTAAGTTCTGTCACTAAGGACTTGTGTATATATTACTTAGGATCAATCACTTTACCTCTTAGCCTCAGTTTCCTTATGTATAAAACGAAGTCCATTTATACACAGACTAGATGATTTTTGAGTTCCCTTCCAGTTCTGACATTTTCTTTGCAACTGAATGTCCTCTAAATATCTCTAACTTACCATGTCCAAAATTTAACTCATTTTCCCCTCAAAACCCAATCCCTGCTCCAAATTTCCCCATTTTTGTCAAGTATCATCATCTTTCCAGCCACCCAGATTCAAAGACTTGGAGTTATTGGATTTATTCTTAACTCCTCAATCTCCTTCCTTCCCACCCTACCCCAATCCACTTAGTTTCCAAGCCTTATCATATCTATTTCTTCAACTTCTCTGACATCCATACTGTCCTGGGACACATGTAAGACACATCCCTTTCACTCTACTCACACACAGCTACAATCCCAGTTCAATTGCTCATCATTGCTGTAGTTTGCCTTGTAATCAATCTCCCTACCTCTTTATAGCTACCAAATTGATATACTTAAAGGACAGATCTTACCATCTCATTCTCTTTCTCAAGAAGCTTCGGTGGATTCTCTACTATTTCTAGCATAAAATATAATCTTGTCTGGTATTTGTTTGGTTGTAAATGTTTGGTATTTAAACCCCTTCTTAATCTGGCTCTAACCTCTTTGCAGACTAACTTCATTTGGTCCACATCACACATAGTATGTTTCAGTCAAACTTGTTTATTTGTTGTTCCCCATACATGCCATTGTGACCTCCCATTTCCAGGTCTTTGCATGAGGTGTTCCTCACACTAGGGATGTGCTTCCTCAGCTTTGTCTCTCAGAATGCCTAATTTTTATTGAAGGCTCAATTTGAAGGCATTTACCAGCTCTTCAATAGGTTATTTTCTGATTCTCCCCCTTGTTAGGATGACCCCCCCAAATACTCTCTATTTACTTTGTATACATTTAAAACACTGGTTTAGCTTTATATGTATTGCTTCCCCCTCCATTAGAATGGAAGCTCTCTGGAGGTAGGAACTATTTCCTTTTTGGTCTTTGTATTGCCAGTACTTTGAATAGTGCCTTGAACACAGTAGGTACTTAATAGATATTTGATGAATGATAAGTCCAGTGAACAAGCATAGTTCTATATTATATATATCTATCCCTTCTATTGTATCATTTTATATTTTAATCAAAATAAGTATGTGTTTATAACTAGATTTCTTTTAGGTCTGACCTATTAGTTTTTTTATAAAGGTCTGATCGATGGGCTTATGATGGTTAACATGGCTGTTCCAAGTCAATGCTGTGAGATACTAAATCACCTTCCTCTTTCTTCACCTGTAATTCAGGGATAATACCTGACCAAGCATTTGACAGAATTTTTTTGAGGATAAATGAAATAATAGGTGTGAAAATACTTTTAACATGTAAAGTACTGTAGACGTGAGGTATTGTTATCATTCTTCCAATGAGAGTCAATACTTTTTAAAGAATTAAAAGAGATTAAAATAAAAAAAAGTATTAGGGAGAGATAGGAAGATCTGGGGGATCATTGACAATCTAGAAGACTCTGAGCAAGTGAGCAAGACATATGGGGTCAACTATACCCAGGTCTATGGGATAAATGGCAATGAATGCTGAAATGAGGTGAAAGTCAGCATTGCCTATGAAGACACATGGAAGTCCAGTTTTTTATTGTAAAATTGAATTACTGCAAAGTTCCACAAAGCTCTGACCAAGATAAGAACCCTTGTGTTAATTTATTTGAAAATCCAATGCTCCTTTCTGCTCCAATCACAACCGTTCCAACAGGTTCAATTATAGTAATGTCAATAATTCTCATGTCTAGCATCATAAATAAGATCACTAGCTTGACTTTAGTGATTTTAGAATTCAGTCATCCTAATTATAAAATGGGAATTCTATTTGGATGCTATGAGATTCAGACAGTCAGGTTCAAATTTGTTCTGATAAAGTTGTAAGTCTGTTTCTCGACACTGTTTGTCAAGATTATTTTTACAGTATCTTAAGGGAGGGAAAGGCCTTTTCTAAGATTGCGAAGCCATTTTTGAAAATGCATTAGGACTAGGAGTTTGTAGATTTGGGTTCTGCCCTTTCTGCACAGTGAATGAGCTTAGGAGCCATGGTGAGTGTTTCTTTGTTCCTAAAGACCTTTGTTAAAAAAAAATAGTCTAGAATCAGCACATCTTAAACCATAGGCTGTGACCCCTTATGAGGTTGTGAAAAATTTGGCAACAATTAAAGGTTTCTGAATGTGCAAAGACCAAACATTAATTAAAAATTCAAGGTGTTTCTGGCAGTTTGCCTGTGTTGTATCACACAACTTCACTGCAGCCTTGGTTCTGAACACAAAGCATGTGCACTGTGCATGCCCTCAGGCCACACAATACCAACTAATGCTGCCAAAAAGCACAAGGGGTCACAAGGTAAAAAGGGGTCTTAGGTGAAAAAAGCTTAAGAAGTCCTGAACTAGATGGCCTTGAAGGTCCCTTCAGGTTCTGAAATGAAATGATTCAATGGAATCACTTTTTGATGACAATATCATGAGCCGTGTGGGAAATGTTACTAGCTGGCAAAAGATTAAAATAAAAAAGGATTAATTCCAGCACTGATACAAATCCATTACAAACCACACCTTAAGCAGCCAATAGTTTTGTGAGCCATAGCACAGATTATTGGTCTGGTTTGGAAACTCCCATAGCTGGAGATTTGCAAGTCATCTGTAACTTCTTCCCTTTTGCAGTGTTGTCTGAGGCACTGAGTGGTTAAGTGAAAGCTAGTGTGTGTTGGGGAAAGATCTGGAAGTCAGGTCATCCTGACTCCAAGAATGACTATTTATCCACTATCCCAGCAACTTTCAAAGTTTAGAACAAAGACTCAGGGGGGTCCTTACAATCCTTTTTTGGGAGGGGTCTGTGAGGGTGAAACTATTGTCATAGTAATACCAAGAAGTTATTGGCCAATAAAATATTCCTCTTTTTTCCAACTATATAACTGTGGGAGGCTAGATTTTCTTCATATACTTCAACCAAGATAACATATTGCAACAGATTGAATACCAAAGTAGATATGAAAATCCAGCTGTCTTCTATTAATCCAGGCATTAAAGAGATTTGCAAAGTAAATGAAACAATGTAACTCTTCTCACTGTTATATAATATAATATAATTATATTATATATAAATATAATATAATTATCTTTCGTAAAATATGTTATTTATATTAACATGTAACAGGTTTATTATCATTATTTTAACATTAATAAATATCTTAAAATTTTATCTATTGAATTTCTAGCAGAATAAATACTTATAACTATAACTCATATAAACAAATACTCTTTGGGGTCCTCAATAATTTTTTAAAGCAATTGGGGTTAAGTAACTTGCTCAGGTTACATAGTCATTATTTATGTGTGGGTGCTCATTTTCTGAGGCCGGTTTGATCCCGGGTCATCCCAACTCCGAGGCCGGCGTTCTTACTCACTGTGCCACCTAGCCGCCCCTCTCAATAATTAAGAGTTTGAAGGGATCCTGAGACCAAAAGGAATCGAGAATTTCAGTGCTACAGCAGAGGTGTCAAAACTCTCTAGTGTGGCCCAAACTATATTAATGTAATCTGGAAATATTTATCAAAATAAATATAAACTTACAGTTTTCTAAGTCAATATGAGGCTCACAGGGAACCTATTTCTCTTTGTTTTGATGTCACTGTCCTAGACCATGCTACTATAGCACAAACTAATTAACTTAAATCATAAGTATCTAAGTCATCAAAATCAGTGAAGGATTTAAATACAGAAACTCATGTCAAAAAGTTAGTCTGACTTTTACAGAAGTCTTGTGACTTCTAATCAAAAATATTCTTAATGGTACTTGATTTACAAAGTATTTTTCTTGTGTGAGATAGGGAATAACACTTAATTACCACTGTTTTACAGATGAGGAAATTGAGATTTAGAGGGGTCAGATGTCTTGCCAAAAATCACCTAGCATATAATGTAATATAGCAAGAAGGTTATGGGATTTGGAATCAGAGGAGCTGTCTCATCCAGCTCTGCCTTTTTCAGTCTTTGCAACCCTGGGTGTTTGCTTGGCTTTTCTGGGCCTGTTTCCTCATCTGTCAAATAAGAGGGTTATACTAGATCAAAGGTATCAAACACACAAGCCAACTGCAAGAACTAGATTAAAATGTAATTGGGAATTTGAAATTCAAAATTTTGAAAAATGAATATTAAAAATGTTTATTTACATGAAATTGAGAAAAAATTAAACAAAAATTAAAAGTAAAAAAGTTTTACCTGCCTACACATGTATAATTTATATCAAATTGCTTGCCTTCTCAAGGAAGGAGGAAGGGAGAGAAGGAGAAAATTTGAAACTCAAAAATTTAAAAAACAAATGTTAAAAAATTTTACATAGAGGCAGCTAGGTGGCACCATGAATAGAGCACTCGCCCTGGAGTTGGGAGGACTTGCAGTTCAAATCTGGCCTCAGACACTTACTAGCTGTGTAACCTTGGGCAAGTCACTTAACTCCAATAGCCCTGCCCTCCAAAAAGCAAAAAAAAAAAAAAAAAGGTGTACCTGTAATTGAGAAAGGGAATGAAAATTAAATGTAAAATGTTATTGGGAAACATTTAGCAAAATAAAGAAAAATACAATAGAACCTAGTTAACGTTAATAAGCGATTTTCTAAGTCAAGATACAATGGCAGAGATCCCCATTGAGTTTGACACCAGTCAGAGTTTCTTAAGCTGTGGGGTTTCAAAAATCTGACAACAGTAAAAGGTTTCTGAATGCACAACAACAGAAAACCAATTCAAAATCAAACACATAAAGAATCTGAGTTGTTTCTCTTGCTTGTTTTTGCATTGCACAACTTTACTGCAGCATTGGTTCTGAAAACAAAGTATGGGCAACTTTGTACTGCATGTGCCCTCAGTCCACACAATGCCAAGGGATGCCGCTGAAAAGTAAGAAGTTGTGGCAAAGAGAAAAAGCTTAAGAAGACCCAGACCAGAACCTAGAATTCTAGATGGTGATCTGACAATCTCTAAAGTCCCTTCTGGCTCCAAAACTATGATCCTATGATTTTAAATTTATGCTTCTATGACCCTAAATAACAATGGGGACTTGAACTCATGGGTCCTCAAGTCCCAGTGCACTTTCTTCTCTGGCATGCCATCTCTGTGGTTACAGAACTCTTCCACACATATAAATACATCATACCCTGCCCCACCTGTGATTCCTTTCACCCTGCTCCTCACCCAAGACTTGTGATTACTCTTTTATTTTTTTTTTGCTTTTTTTTTTTTTTGGAGGGGGTGAATGCAAGGCAGTTGGAGTTAAATGACTTGCCCAAGGTCACACAGCTAGTAAGTGTCAAGTATGTGAGGCCAGATTTGAACTCAGGTCTTCCTGATTCCAGGGCTTGTGCTCTATTCAGTGCAACACCTAGCCACCCACTTGTTTTTACTCTTACTCCTACTTTCTTCCCCCCAACTTTTGTGATTCCTTGGGAGGAGACTTTATTAAGGCGGTTTTGAACTGCCTGTTGGCACTGACATGTTGTCCTTGAGATCTTGCCTGCCTATGAGGATCCCACAGCCATCCTATATCCAAGTGAGGACCTGACTATGCCTTTCTGACTTCAAATCTATCTTTAGATTCATGCCGCCTCTCATATAAAATTATGTTAATCTCTTCATTGTCACTTTCATTTCTCTATCCTTTATCCTATTTATTATTTCATAATAAAAACATGATCATTCTTCACATCAACTGCACATCACAATTGATGTCTCTGATAAGGGAGATTAGTTAAAGGAATGGCTAAGTGCTTTTCTCTACTTGCCCTGCTATTCTGCATTTGGAAAGTACATTTTGTAGAGATATATGTCTAGATTAAATGCCAGAACAATGCAGGGGCTATTAATATGAAATGATGTTTCTGTTGAAGAAAAAAAGGCCTTGCCCAGATATAATACATTCAAGAGAAAGCTATTGTTTTACAGTTATTGTTATTATTACAAATTATTATTGGTATTATTAAAACAGAAATCTCATGATTTCCCTTACACTTCTATTGCCAGGCATAAAAGGACATTCAAACCCATTATACCTTTCTGTGCAATGGCTTCGCCAGTCTCTTTTTTTTAATTAAAATTTTTAAGGCTTTTTTTATTTTTTTAGTTGTCAAGTTTTACTTTTATAAAAGATTTTGAGTTCCAGTTTGCCACTCTCTCCATTAACATTCCCTCATGTTCTGTACTGGGCCGAGAAGAATTCTTAGAAATTGAAACAGCTTACAAAGTTGCAATAATGACTTTCAGTACTTCTGGCAATTCAAACAGTAGATCATATTGTTGTCTGCCCTTCCCAACACAATGCTGCATTCTTTTTTTTTTTTTTTGAGGGGGGAAGACAAGACAATTGGGGTTAAGTGACTTACCCAGGGTCACACAGTTAGTAAAATGTCTGAGGCCAAATTAGAACTCAGGAAGATGAGTCTTTCTAACTCCAGGCCCAGCACTCTATACACTGTGTCACCCAGCCTCCCCTAAATCAAAATACTTTAGATTGCCTCAATAATGCAACTTGAAGGTCAAGTTCTCTTTTATGCAGTAGACTTAGAGTTGAAGGACCTGAGTTTAAATGCTGACTATGCTACTTATTACCTGTACTACTCTATGCAAGTCATTTGGCCTACCTCTTGGAGGACTTGTTTTAGGTTCACTCAATCTTATGTTTTGGGTTCCTTTCATTTGATTCCTGTGTGAATAGTCTGTGGAAACCTTTATCAAAATCCTATATAACATGAACTTTCCAGAATCTAGAGAGGAAACCACACCCCTCTCCATCTGTCTCTCTCTCTCTCTGTCTCTCTCTGTCTCTCTGTCTCTCTCTCTCACCCCCTTCCCTCTCTCTCCCAAAAGCCTGATAAATTTCTTTCTAAAAGTATTTCAGATTCTGGGAATTGGTCTTGTGAACAACTGTATGTACATATATATGTATATGTATATATATATATATATACACACATACATACATACAATGTGTATATATACACACTTTATACTTAATACATATGTGTGTATGATGTATTATATAAAAGTGATATCCTTGAAAGGGGAACTGGTCTTTCAAGAAAAGTCTTACTACTCATAAATACTGGGTTATTTGGCTTTTTGGAAGGGCAAGGCAATTGGGGTTAAGTAACTTGCCCAAGGTCACACGGCTAGTAAGTGTTAAGTGTCTGAGGTAGGACTTGAACTCAGGTCCTCCTGACTCCAGGGCCAGTGCTCTGCACCACTTAGCCGCCCCTCAACTTGAGTCTTCTTGCTCTCAGACTCAGCACTCCCTCCACTGAACCACCTAGCTGCCTCTAAAACATTCAGTGATAGATATGAACAATGAAGAATACAGTGTCCACAACAATAACACAATTGACTTCCTCTTTCCATCTCTGATAAACAATCCCCTCCAAATTTGCCATTAAAATGAGCTCGATACTACACTAGTGACCATACCATATACTATTCTGCCAGGAATGAAAATGACAGCTGTCAGTGTTCATTAATCAGGAGCAGACTCTTTAGGCTTCTTCTTTTCTATAAATGGTCTTTTATTCTAAATGGGAAGTGTCTGAAATCAAAAAATGATGGTTAGAAATGATTAGGTGGCACAGTGAACAGAGCACCAGCCCTGGAGTAAGGAGGATGTGATTTCAAATCTGGCCTCAGACATTTAACACTTACTAGCCATGTGAGCTTGGGCAAGTCACTAAACCCCAATTGCCCTGCCTTCCCCCCTACATACCAAAAGGAAAAAAAATAGAGATACTTTCATTTTATTTTATTTTATTTTTTGGAGGGAGTGGGTTTAGGTGGTGATCTATATGCCTGAAATATACTTTATAAAACCAGATAAGTAAAGGGATGTTAGAGACAATGACGTTGCCACGCCTTAGTAAACTACATTATTATAAGCATGAGAAAAGACAAACTAGCTTATCAGAGTCCTTTGGAACCAAAAGAAATAGATGAATGAATTTCAAGCCATTTGACACTAATAAAGCACGACATTATAATCACATAATCTTTTCAACAGCAGGGAAGCTAGGTGGCACACTGGATAGAGCACTGGGCTTGGAATCAGAATCTTCTGGAGTTAAAATCTGACCTGAGACACAAAGCTTTGTGACCCTGGATAAGTCACTTAACCTTGTTTGTCTCAGTTCCTCATCTGTAAAATGAGCTGGAGAAGTAAATGGCAAACCACTTCAGTTTCTTTGCCAAGAAAACCCTAAACAGGGTTACAGTGAGTTGGACATGACTGAAAAATGACAAGAACCCAGCATCATTTTTGCATTTTAGCTAAGGAAAATCTAGATTTTCTATACAACCACAAGAAACGTATAAATGGTGCCATTAACCCCAGGCTCTTGGGGATGTAGGAGGTTATTTGACTCCTTATCTTATCAGATTTTGGCTGCCAGTGGAAGCAAGGAAAACATGATAAGCTTCTGTTATGAACCTGCAAAGCATGTGGAATATTTTTTCCCTGTCTTGTTCCTTTCCCCTTGTTTTGACTCTGGAGAGTGACAGATTCTTCTCTTTAAGAATCTGCATAGGTTGGTTACATTAAAAAATAAAGCCAAAAAACCCAAAGCAAAGCTCAGAGGGAATGTTGTATACCATCCATGTGAGACTGCAGGGGCTGTGAACAAAGTTAAGATTCTCCCAAAGCATGGAAAACATTAGCAGCACTAGAAATAAGGAGCCAGCTGGTTTCTCCCATTAGGGTAGGCAATGAAAATACAAGGATTAAAGGAATAGAGAGAACATCAGAATTTAGCCCTATCATTGTACATTTATGGGCATGGGGTAAAGAGAGAAGAAAAGGTATAGGAGATAAAGTTAGGGGCTAGGCAACATGACAACTTTTGGGGGGCAGCTAGGTAGTATAGTAGAGTGCTGTGCCTGGAGTCAAGAAGACTCATCTTCCTGAGTTCAAATCTAGACTCAGATGCTTACTAGCTGTGTGACCCTGGGTAAATCACTTACCCCGTTTGTCTCAGTTTCATCTGTAACATAAAGCAGAGAAGGAAATGGCAAACCACTCTAATATCTTTGCCAAGAAAGCCCCAAATGGGGTCATGTGCAGATACATACAACTCATGTGACTCAACAGCAGCAAAAAAAAAAAAAAAGACAGTTTAGGTCTTGCAAGGAGAACTTAAGGAAGACACTTAAAGAAATGCATGTAAAGTGAGCCTTTTTCACGTCCATGATACGTATTTCTCTCTTGCTTTCTCATTAATTTAGAGCACTTGTAGAGGATCAATGACCTTATCTTGTAATAAGAATTGCCAGTTCTGAGTTGTCTAGAAGAGGTGCCCACCATTTTGGATGACTGACTTCTAGCTGAAGCTGGAAGTAATTCAATTTAACAAATGGTAATTGAGTGCCTGCTTATCTATTAATAAGTGGGTAGGGCTGGGTTTGATCACACAGTAAGACAAATGCCTGTTTCACTCTTCATATCTCTTAATACCAGCCCTATATCCTCTTCTTCTTCTTTTTAGTACCTCTCCCATTATCTCCCAACCTTTGATAAACTTTTAGCTGCCACTGGAAGGCATGGGTGACTTCTGAAAGAGTCTGATCTATTCTCAAACAGTTCTGGTGAAAATACCTATAAGGAAGGAACAGGCAGATTATTTTTCTTTCCTCTCTCATAATCTCCCTTAGCTCATAGGCAGTGACAGTCAGTCATAGGTGGGTGACACACACTCACACTCTCTCTCTGTTTCTCTCTCTCTCTCTCTCTCTCTCTCTCTCTCTCTCTCTCTCTCTCTCTCTCACACACACACACACACACACACACGTATATACACATGATCAATTAGATTTTTCTGGTCCTCCACTAAAGTTTCTTCTATAGTGATTCAGGGAAGTAGACTTTCAAAAGGGTCACTGGGACAAAAAGAAAGGAGTAGAAATTTATCTTTCACTTTACTATTGTTAACAGTAGGGTTCTTGAAATTTCTGAGAATTGTGGTTTTGGACCCCTATGTGACTCTTCTCAGGTTTAGTGAGGGTGTTTTGGGTAATGAATTCTGTAAATCATACTCTGTTAAGAAATAAAGTAAGAATTATCAATCTGATAGCAGGGGCATTTCTTTGAGGTGTAAAAATAAAGTATATAACAAGAGAGAATGAAGTAGAAGACTGATTTTCTGCCACTATATGTGTCTGCTGTACTTCCTATGTTCTGGGTTTTCAAAATCTTTTTTTCCTACCCATCTCAATTAGTTATCCCAAACTAGCTGAAGAATAATATGGTACTGTGGAGTCTGAATGCAGATTGAAGCACACTATTTTTCCTTTTTTTCTTTCCTCGTGGATTTCCCCTTTGGTTCTAATTCTTCTTTACAGCATGACTAATGTGGAAATATGTTTAATATGATTATACATGCATGGCCTATATCAGATTGCACACAGTCTTGGGGATAGGGGAGGGGAAACGTAAAACTCAAAATCTCATAAAATGGAATGTTGAGAACTAAAAATAAATAAATATTAGAAAGAAAGAAAACTATTGTACTGATATTATAATATCAGTATTGTTGAATTACCCATCAGATCAGAAATAAGACAATGAAGAAAATAAAACCTTTTGCCTTTAAATTAGTGAGCTGCCTTTTTAGTCATCTTTTGTCTAAATCAGGAATCAATTCATACTTGCCTCCTTGCATTCCTTCTTTAAGTGATATTCTTTCCCCTTAGAATATAAGCTCCCTGACAGAAGGGAGTGTCTTGCTTTCCTGTGTTTGTATCTCTAGAACTTAACACAGTGCCTAGCAAACAGTAAGTGCTTAATAAATGCTTTATTATCCATGATACATTCCACCACATGTCTCCTAGGTGTCTTAAACTCAAATGCAGAACACCCCACTCTATATCCAGTCACCTAGGTTTACAATCTTGGAATGATCCTAGACTTTCTCCCTGATTCTTCCAAACCAATCAGTTAACAAGTCTTGTCAATCCTGCTCTGACAGTATTTTTCACACCTATTCCTTTCTCCTTACATCCCTAATGCTCTAGGTCTGACTCTTATTACTGCTTGCCTAAGACTATTTCCACAGCCTACCTTCTGGTCTTTCCCTTCTTTAATCCTTTCTCTACATAGCTGCCCTAAGAATTTTCCTGATCTCCTGATCTGACCATATTATTCCTTTGCACAAAAAAAAAAAAAAAAAAAAAATCACCACAATGGCTCTCCATGTGTTCTAGGATAAATTTCAAACTTCTCAGTCTAGTATTTAAACCCCTCCACAGTCTGGTTCCCAGCTACCTTTCTGGGTTGATGTCAAATTATTTCCTCCATTTTCAGCTAAACTGGCCCAATAGAGATAACCCCCAAACTTGTCATCTCTTCTCCCACCCTTCTGCCTTTCCATAGGTGGTCTGTGGCATGCATTTCTACCTCCCCTCAACCTCTTAAAATCTTCATCTTCATCTTCCTTACAGGCTCAGATGTATGCCACTCCTACATGAAGCCTTTCTGGTCCTTGCTAGTCTATTCTAGCACACTGCCTCCTTTTATTGACTTATCTATATAAATGCAGTATCCTCATCAGGGAATACAATCTCCTTGAAGATAAGGAATTTCTGTTGTCATATCCCCATCAATTAGTAAAGTGTCCTTTACTACAGTAGGTGTTTAATAATAGTTAACATTTATACGCTGTTTTAAGGTTTCCAAAGTGCTTCTTTATGTATGTTCTCTGCCTTGATCCCCACAAAACTGAGGTGGGTACTATTATTCCCATTTTACAAATGGGGATACTGAGACTGAGAGAGTTCATATGATTGGCCCAGGATTATGCAGCTAGTAGGGGCAGCTAGGCAGCACAGTGGATAGAGCACTGGGACTGGAGTCAGGAAGATCTGAGTTCAAATCTGGCCTCAGACTCTTACTATCTGTGTGACCCTAGGCAAGTCCCTATTGGCCTCGGTTTCTCATTTGTATAATAGAGACACATGGAGAAGGAAATGGCAAACTATTCTGGGTCTTTGATAAGAAGACCCCATATTTGTCCATGGGGTCAGGTAGAGTAGGACATGAGGAAAGATTGCACAACAACAATCCAGCTTATTGTAATGGAGATGCAAATTTAAAGATCTTCCCTGCCTCTAGGTCCTTTGATGAGCTTAAGAAACTCCTAGAACCTTCCTTGATTTGAAAGTATACTCTGCCTCCTAATAGGCTGAATTTGGTCACATGGAGCCTGTGTCAGGAGGCTTGGTTTTCAGGAATGCCTACACCTTGATGCTGTGTGATTGGGCAGTGGGTCCAGAGGGTGGTTACATTCTCTGAGCCAGGAGAAGGCTATATAATCCCTGATGGGAGGCTTTGCTTTGGGGCTCACTTTGATAAGTGTTGTGTGACTTGAAAACCTTTGAAAACCCACATGTTGGTGCTTCCCTCTCTGGTAACTGTGATTTGGTATGGATGTAATGGTTGGGCAGTTTGGCAGCTTGTCTGCTTGACCTTTTTGTTTCTCTGTTTTGTAAGTTCTGTCTGTATACTTTGAAGTTCGGGGTGCTGAACTTTTTCCCCTGAACTAGGTAAACAATCTATATTTGATCGATTAAAGTAAGGTTGTTAAGCCATTTTGAGTTACTTTCCTTTAGAAAAGCAGATCTAAGAACCTGTGTTGGCAGCCACCCTGAGGATGTTGGGGTGCTTGCTGCTACACTTATCTATATCAATTTCTTTTTTTTTTTGACAAAAAGTATTTTTATTTGACATCTGAATAAGTGTTGACTCCTCAGGACACGGCCTTTGGCATCTTTTCCAACTTATTCATCAGCTTGTTGCACTGTGCCTTTCTCAGAAACATAGATACCATCCAAAAATTTTCTGATATCCTTGTTTTTGACTCTGGTGGCCTGTTGGATCAGGGCAGCTGAGTTTGAAACAAGTTCAATATCATTTCCTTCAAGAATTAACTCATCTTTTTGGGCTTGAGAAACAGCACAAGCAACACCTGGTCTCATGCACACTCTTTGGATATATTTTTCACCCAATAAATTTCTGATTTCAACAAGTGAGCCATTCTCTTGAATAACAACATTTATGGGGAAGTGAGCATACACAGACCTCATCTTGTAACGAAAACCCAGGGTAACACCTTTGATCATGTTTTGTACATGGCTACAGATTGTGCGCACAGTTGCAAGTTCTTTTCGATTTCCCCACCACTTGTCTACCCGAAGCCTTTTTTTCTTCTTTCCAAGGAGACTGAGCTCAACATTGATATGATTGAAATCCCTACGGAGGATTCCTCTGGGCCCTTTCACAATAACTGTCCGACCCTTAAGAGAGATGTCAACATTTTCTGGGATGTCGACGGTCTGGTTGCTTAGAATGGTCTTCATTCTGGTAGTGAACGGGCCAAAGCTATATCAATTTCTATATCAATAAAATAAGCAGGATTCAAATTATGGCACTCTGGACAGTAATTCCAGTGTTCTGTCTACTAAACTACCAAGCTATCTTTTAATAAATATATGTTGAATCAAGAAAGTCTTTCACTTTGGAGGTGTTCAAATCTAAATTTAAGAAACCCAGATCTAATGTGTATGAATTGCCTTGCATATGTTCATTTTCACTAAAATATTCTTATAAAGTGGAATTATTAAAATAAAAAAGCCAGTAAGGAATAAATAATTCATTGAATCTGACTATGAGTATATAAGAAATTAACTGCAAATTCTTCCTTTCTTATAGCTCTCCCCAGAGATAAGAGGGAAACTGTTCTATAACGGGTTTCCATTTGTGGGTCTAGGTTACCAGTCAATTTAGAGTCTTCTTTCTCATCAGCTCTAGCATTTGGGAATATTCTGGCTGCTGCCCTATGGGTTTTTTTTTTAAGTGTTCAGCTGATCTCCTGGGCACTGTGCCCATTTGGATTTAATATTTGTTTACTTTTGGGGTGGCTAGGTGGCACAGTGAGTAAGAGCACCGGCCTCAAAGTTGGGATGACCCGAGATCGAATCTGGCCTCAGAAAATGAGCACCCACACATAAATAATGACTGGCCATGTAACCTTGAGCAAGTTACTTAACTCCAATTGCTTTAAAAAAAAAAAAAGAAAAATATTTCTTTACTTTTGACTAGTGATTCCAAGGTTTTCCTTTGTGGTAGTCATTTATAAGTCACAAAGCCATCTCTCTGAAGGGAAGATTTTATCCTGAAAAACCAGTAAGTCCATTGACAAGACCACAAGGTTTACTGTTTACTTATACATTCAGAATCGAAAGATTAGTTTTCAGAAGTATTCTTAATACTGGATGTTTCCAATCTTTTCTTTTAAAAATATTTTATTGATATTCTTTTTTTAATAGTACAATCACCTCCCAGTGATTCCCTCTTATACCTCAAGTATCCTTCATTGTGTTAAATGCAGACAAGCAAAACAAATCAACACAATGATTTGTACCATTGGCTAGGCTACATCTGAGAGTGCATATCCCATTCCACATCTCTAATCTAAAAACACTTCTCTCCTGAAAGGAGGGAAATGTGCTTCATTATGAAGTTGACTGGTTACTACACTGGTTATGATGCGGTCCTTGGGATGTATATATGTTTGTAACATCAGTTTGTAAATGGGGTGCTTTGGGATCTATGTCTGTAAAATCAATTTGTAAAAGCAGTCTGTAAAATCACACTTCCCCCCGCCCCCAGTCTCAAAGCATTAACTCTGCCCCTTCCCCCTGCCAGCACTCTGCCCAGCATCAACTCATAAACTGTTTATCTCTGCTTGAAACAATAAGCTACTTATGAATCCTTCACAAAACTATCTATAAACATTTTTAGCTTAGACAAATGTTATCTCCCTTAGTTAGAGTGGCCTGCTGCACCATGAATTCTTCAGTACCCTATCTATAGGGTTACTCCTTAGCCAATTATACCCACACTGTGTCTCTGATGGCCTTGGTTCCCAACATCTATCTTGTCAAGCTTGGCATTGATGGGTGGCAGACTGGGCACTCCTTAGTGGCCGTGACTGAGGATTGGCTTTAGTTACATGTCAGGCCTAAAAATCACACCTCCAGGTAGCCCCCCTTTGGGCTATTTCCTAGTAAATCCTGGGCAATAAGCCTGTGCAGTTGATATTAAAAGTGCATGGTCCTTTAAGCACTGACCACTCCTTAACTCCTCCCTGATCCCACCCTTACTCACCTAGTTAGCATAATTGGCACCTGATTTACTGTCTTGACTCCATAAAACTATGCCTGTGACCTCTGGAAGTCTGCAGGTTCCATAAGAATATAGCCCGCTGTCCTTGTGCAGCGTAACATTAAACTTTACAACCTCAACTCCAAGTTTGCTTGAGCCTGGTGAATTCCTTCCAGACTGAATTGCAAGGTTTCTGGTCACTGAGAATGATCAGGGTCCCTGGCAGAACGTTTTACCCCCACCCCCACCCCCACTTATCACCTTCCCTCTTCAGTTAGAGTTTTGAAATTTCTTGATGTTACTTTCCTTTATGGTAGACATCATATAAATATTTCTCCTGGTTCTGCTCACTTTATTCTCCAGTCAGCACATACAACTCTCCCCAAGTTTCTCTGAATTTTCCACATTCTTTATAGTGTAACAATTTCCCACTAGATTCATGTACCCCTGATTTATTTAGCTACTTTCCTTCTTGTTTTTTGGTACTATGAAGAGTGACACTAGAAATATTTTTGTATATATGGGATTTTTCTATCTTATTTTTTTTTTTTGCTTTTGCTTTTTTTGGAGGGCAATTGGGGTTAAGTGACTTTCCCAAAGATATATGGCTAGTAAGTGTGTCAAGTGCCTGAGACCAGATTTGAACTCAGGTCTTCCTGACTCCTGGGTTGGTGTTCTATTCAATGTGCCACCTAGCTGCCCCTTTTCTCTCTGCCTTTGACCTCCTTGAGGTACATGTCTGGAAGTGTTATGCTGAGTCAAACAGTATTTGTAATTTACTGATTAAAAAGTAGCATAATATCAAAAATTTTATTTTCAGAATGGCTCGACCAATTCACAGCTCTACCAATAGTGCATAAGAGTCTCTCAAACATTTAAATTTCAATCTTTTGTCAATTTTATGAGCGTGAGGTGAAACCTCAGAATCATTTAATGTGCATTTCTCTCTATTATTAGTAATTTGGAGCAGTGTCTTATGGTTGTCAATAGCTAGCAGCTTTTTTTTTTTGAAAGCTGCTTGTCCAAATCCCTTGAGCATACAACCACTGGGGAAAGGTTCTTATTCTTCTTTAACATTTTTTAAAATTTATGTCCTTTGTTTTTACATTGCCAGAATTTTTTCTATTCCCTTTCTCCCTCACCCCTTCCAGAAAGTCATTACCTAGAACAAATATTTTCTAAGGAAAAAAGGGAAAAAAAGAACAGAAAAAAATAAGCAAAACTAATCAATATATTGAAAAAGTCTAAAAATAAATGTAACATTCTATCCCCATGGACATTCCACCTCTAAAAGGAGTGGAGTGGGGATGGCTTTTCAGATGTTTTTACTTGGGGACTTGCTTGTTCTTCACAATTTTGGAACACCTATTTCTGACTGTTTTGTAGTTATTCTTTCCACTTTGTAGTAGCCATTGCACATATTCTTTTCTTTATGCTTTTTGGAAAGGGGAAGGCAGGGTAATTGGGGTTAAGTGATTTGCCTAAGGTGACATGGCTAATAAGTGTTAGGTGTCTGAGTCCAGATTTGAACTGGCCCTGACTGCAGGGCCAGTGCACTATTCACTGTGCCACCTAGTCACCCCATATATTTTTTTCCTGACTCTCTTTATTTCACTCTGCATCACTTCATATAAGGAATGCCTTTTCTATTTTTCAGACCAATTTCTTATATAACTAGGACATCAGATTTTTAACAGGTATAGTAGATGCTTCCAACCTACAGAATCCAGTTTCCCCATGCCCGGTTGCCCCATACTTCAGAACTATCTAGATTATTTGAAGCAAAGAGAAACATCATTTGTTTCTAACTGCATGGGGGCCAGTTTATGATTCCTAGTTCTGCTGTTTCACAGGCTCACAGATCATTCAGACCTTGACTGGTGGTCAGACATCCAACACCCCTCACTTTACAGATGATCAGGCCCTGAGAATTGAAGTGACTAGTCCAAAGTCATTTAGGGATTTAAGAAGCAAAGACAGGATTCAAACCCAGGTCCTCTTATTCTACATCCAGCAAGTTTTTCACCATGCCACACTGCCTTCCCTTCCAGTAAGCAGACAAATGACCAAAACTCTGTCCATGCCAATCTGCAGAAGTCAGAAAAGCCTCTAGTTACATGAACTCTACCTTCCCTTGCTCCTTTTGGAGGGCAGAATAATATAATATACACTGTGCTGGCTATCGAGTTTTTTGTTTTTAAAATCCATCTGAGTCAGAGCTCTCCCAGAGGCAGACAGTAATGGCCCTCTGATGTCACATTGGCTTTTCTGTCATTTACAAAAATGCTTATTTCTGTTACCAGCAGCATTAGTCTAGCCTCATCAGCCAACATTAGCCTTGCAGGAATGCTGAGAGGAGTCATCAATAATCTTCCCAGACTGGAACACTCAGGTTTTCCCTTGCAAAACTAATGAGTGCTTTATGGCCTGTTTCTTCCTGCATATGTTCAGGGAACACGCAGTACTAACCTCAGTGCTTTTCCTTTCAATAATCCTGTCCTTTCCCTCTCTTTTAGCACAGTCTTTTCTTTCCTTAAGTAATGCAGGATACATGTCCTTTTTCTTTAATCACCAGATGGTTAGTTGCCTGTCCCTGTTTGGGCTTATGATTAGATCTGCTTACACAGACAGATTCATTAGAACATCACTTGACAATATATAAGAGGATGTTGATTTCTTTACTTCTACAAAGAAAAAAACCCATGAATATATTCTAGCTTCATTTTATATACCTGTAGATACTTGTTTATTCCTAGGTCATCAGATATAGCTCTAGGGCTGAGAGGAGTTCCAGAGGCCATTTACAAAAATCCTCTCATTTTATGGAGAAGGAGGTAAGGCCCAGGGAAGTTATCCTTTGTATAAGGTCACAAGGATACTTAAATGGCAGGGTTAGAACTCTCTCCTCTGATTCTAGGTTCTGTGTCTTCTCTGCTGTACCATGCCAACTCTCAAGAGAAGGGAGACGGCTTGGAATGTCTAATGTGGATGCTATGGTAGTCTCCCCTCACCTCCATCAGGACAAAATCATAGGACTGCTATGCAGCAATGAATAAGGAGTTCAGATCAGATATCATAAATTTGTAGCAGACCCAGCCAGCACAATTTGTGATTCAGTAGATAGATAGGTAGAAAGCGAGATAAAGTATTTTTGAAGTACTTGCTTACTATATGCCAAGAATGTAAGCATAGTCCTTGCCTTCAAAAGGCTTATTTTATAATGGAGGAAAACCATATATAAAGGGGAACTAGAGAGGAGTGGGGGAGGTGGCATGGTATGAAGACTGCTGGGAAGTGGTGTGGAGACCTACACAAGATAAGGTGAAAACTAAGGCATGAGAGCCAGGGGACCCAAAGGAGATGTCCAAGGTTGAGTGAAGAGGGAGATGAGGATGATGGAGAGGAGTATAGGCAGCACAGCAAAGATATGGCTAGGAAGTGGAGCAAGTAAGGAATAGAGAAGGTGGTTGGTGGGAGTAAGGCACTGTTGGGGCTTGGTTAGGCATGAGCAGTAGTATGGAAAGGAGTTCAAAGGTAGACAACAGTTTATTGGTTTGATGAATTGGTCATTTATTCCATAGGTATGTACTTTAATTCCATTTTAAGATGGCCCAAGTTCTTTAGGATTTCTGGATTTGTCAATTTAATTCAGTTCATTTTAATTTGATAAGTATTTATGATGCCAGCCATTAAAATGCTAATCTTTGAGGAGGATGACTAAAAAGGAGTAAATTCTGAGTAGCCAGAATCAGAGATCTCATTTAAAATTTGATTGTCCCAGTCAAAAGGTTATATTGGCCCTTTCCTGAACCACCATGAAAATTTTTTGGTCTCTCTGGGCTGTGATATTAATTGTCAACAACATGAGTTTTCAAACTTCTGGGACAAAGATGATGCTTCTACATCCAAGGTGTAGCTCTTCACTGCTTTTTGATGTAATCTCTCCTCTTGGATATAACGCAGTGAACATTTCTAAGCCAATTCAAGGGGCCAGAAAAGATATTAATTGCTTTGATAAGCAATGTATTTGTAATAGTGCTGCTTTTTTAAGCTACAAAAATGCTGCCATACTTTTCTTTATTCTCTTAATGTTGCTTAGGGATGGAATGTTATTTTTAAGACAGTGAAATTTGCAACTTCTAAAAAGGAAAAAAATAGTGGCAGTCTCTTTTTAGTATCATTTGATCATTTTAGTCCAAAGCATGGGTTTAATTTTTCTTCTGTTCTTCTAGATAGCATAATCTAATGTTTGAGAAGCCAAATCATCTGCCTACAAAAGATTCTTATGGGACAAATAGCACTTTGAAGTTGATATGCAGAGAGTAAAGCAAACTCTTCATTCCCAACACTGTTATTTCCAATGAAATGAAATTAAAGTTGGTACCAGAGTCAGCAAGAACTTAGGAGCAGCTAGTGGTGATCTCTACCCTAAACAGAGCAAACATTTGCCAAGAGTCTTTGGAATCAAGATGTTTCTAGCCCTAAGAATCACAAGACTGTTCCATCTGACTTGAAGCTAAACCTTCCATATGTGTAATGCCTCTTGAATATTTTTTTTTTTGCTTTTTGGAGGGGTAATTGGGGTTAAGTGACTTGCCCAGGGTCACATAGTTAGTGTCTGAAGATACATTTGAACTCAGGTCCTTCTGACTCCTCAATGTAATTTCTAGTGATAAAATCATTCATTTCTAATGTTGAACCATTGGACAGGTGGCAAGAATTTTCCTTTCTAGGTGTTCAGCAGCTGGGGCTATAAGACAGATTCAAGGTTGTACCTTTACAGGGACTATTTCCCAGGGTGATAGCTCTAGGCAAGGGCTGAAAGCATCTTTATTCCAAAGGCCCTTGGTTTCAGGATTCTGGCTATTTCCATTGAAAGCTGAAGGGAAATGGTAGTCAAGGCAGAGGTAGAAGCTTCACTTATGTGGTCCATGCTGCATCCTGTCTCAGCATGCCATCAGAATGTTCAGTCCAGATAATTATCCTTCCATATAGCCTCTCAATGACAGAGTTCCCAGAGCAAATGCATCTGACTCAGGCATTTCCTTAACTGCAGTGGGATGCACATACTTGATACTTTCATACATTGCAATGGATCTCACATCTTTTAAAGCAACAGATTCACAAACCAACCATTCTTATTTATCATCTGTTACTCTTGTCCTGATCTTCCTGTAAAGCCATCAGAGGACATCTGCCTTTTTACATCTTTTGAGCAATTCCTCCTTAGACACTGTAGCAGCAAGCACCCCAGCATCCCCAGAGTGGCTGCCAACACAGGTTCTTAGATCTGCTTTTCAAAAGGAAAGCAACTCAAAATGGGTTAACAAGCTTACTTTAATCAAACAAACACACATTACCTAGTTCAGGGGAAAAAGGCCAGCACCCCAAACTTCAGAGTTACAGAACTTACAGATCAAACAGACAGGCTTCCAAACTGTCCAACCATTATATCAATACTAAATCACAGTTACCAGAGAGGGAAGCATCAACATCTGGGTTTTCAAAGCCGGGGGGCTCTCAACAACGGCTTCCCAGAGTCTCATCTGGTCAAATCACACAACACTCCTCAAAGTGAGCCCCAAAGCAAAGCCTCTCCTAAGGGTTTATATAGCCTTCTCCTGGCTCAGAGAATGTAACAACCCTCTGGACCCACTGCCCAATCACAAAGTATCAAGGTGTGGGCTTTCCTGAAAAACAAGCCTCCCACCACAGGCTCCAGGTGCACTTAAGCTAGGGGCAGGGAAGATCTTTAAATCTGCATTTCCATTACAGACACTTGTCACCCAAAGTCACACATGTAGTAAACATCAGATGTAGGATTTGAACCTAGTTCCTCTTGACTCCATTGTCAATGCTCTTGCCACAGTTGCACCATTTTGTGAAAACTGCCATCTCATATTTTCATCTTTAGTAATGAACTTATGAATAAGAAAACGTTCGTCCTTCAGATAGTGGCATAAATTATATCCTGGGATCTCCAACAAAAATGCCAGAAATATCCACAACAACAATAGCATCTCAGCAGACGCTTCTTTCTATATTGCTAATTACAAAACATACTGAAGTCTGCAGTAAAGGTCCTCTGTACTATGGTAGGGCTATTCAGTTAGAATTTGTTCCTTTGCTTTTAGGACATCAGTTCAGCACTGATTTGACAAAAAGGTGTAAAGTTAAAGAGACCATACTTAGGTACTTAAGGGCACTGTCTGTCACATACCAAAGTAATTATAAGTTTTTAACCTCAGAAACCACAAATAGTATTGAATAGTGTTCAACTGGAGCACAACAAAGCTCTGTTTTCATCATCATTTTTGTGTGTGTTTCAATTACTACCAACTAGCAAGCAGGATCATGGCTATTGGAAAACTTTAAGCAGGATTGATTTTTCATGGGCTTGCTACCTTAAAAATGGAGTGGATTGACAGGAGGCTCCTCTAGCATCACTAGAACCTACCAGACCGATTTCAAGTTCTGACTTTAATGATCAGCAAATGTTATGGAAACTGGCTGTTTTTGCTAGGAGAGGCTAAGAGCTTGATGAACACTGTCTTGAGTCATTAGCAGTAGGACAATATGCAGTTTGGAAAAGGGTAGATGTTGTGCCCCCAATGCCAACTGTGGCAGAGAAGCCTACAAGTAAAAATCAAGATAAATTTTCAGGATTGTTTGAATGAATTGGCTAAATTTAAGGATTTGTGCTGTTTGCCTCACTAAGCAGATGAATCAGATTTGATTTTTATCCTCCCATCATATTCACAGGATCCTAGATAGGAACAGAGATCTAGAGCTGGAAGGGATGAAAGAATAATAGAAATATAGAAATAATTATTTCTTTAGTAAATTAATGAAATAATCTAGCCATCTCATCTTACAAATGGGGAAACTGAGGCCCATTAAGATCAAGCAATTTTCCCAAAGTAGTCTAGTTAGAAGAGGCAGAGCTGGGATTCAAATACAGATCCTTTATCTATAAAGCCAGTACACCTTCCACTCTACTACAGGCAGCTGGGTGGTACAATGGATGTGGAATCAGTAACACCTGATTTCAAATACAACCATAGACACTTGACAGCTGTGGGAACCTGGGCAAATCATTGTCTGCCTTGGTTTCCTCACCAGTAAAAGAGGAATGATTATGACACCTACTTCCCAGGATTGTGGTGAGGATAAAATAATATTTGCAAAGCACTTTTCAAACTCCTTCATGACTATATAAATGCATATAATAATAATAATAGTTGTTGTTGTTATTTCTTTGTTGTTACAATGTATGTGTTCATACATTCTGAACTCAGAGTAATACAGAGTAAGAATACAAGCATGTTCATAAGCTGTTCCCTCACCCCACCATAAACCTTCTTATAAGGAAGAGAAACATTTTGGGGCAGCTAGGTGGCGTAATGAATAGCACACCAGCCCTGAAGTCAGGAGGACAGGAGTTCAAATCTGTCCTCAACCCCAATGGCCTTCTCCCTTCCAAAAAGCAAAAAACTAAAAATAAGGAATAGAAACATTTAAAAAGTCAAAGATTATAGTACCTTGAAAGTAATATAGTGTGACATGAGGCTCTTTGATTATGGATAGATGGCAAATCAGCTTGCTTTTGACAAGAATAAGAAGGAAAGCATTACTCTATCCAAAATGGTGGGCAGAGAGACCCACATATACCTCATTTATTGTAAAATCTTCTCAGGACTTTGGAGTGTATATTTAAATTTCAGTTAAGTGTTGGCATTCTGGCTCCACTGACTGAGCCCTTGTCTGGTATTTAGGAACTCTCTGAAGAATGAAGAAGTGACTTTGACCAGACATGTCTAGGTGCCAGACTTTATGGAATTCCACTTTTAAAGGAACATCAAGATGGGCTAATTAATAATTAAACACTTTGGAAAAAAGAATGAAATATGTTACAGATAACGGCCAAATTCTACTGTTGTTTCATCCGTTTTGTTAGTTCATATGCACAAAAGGGGTAGGAAGAACCAGTGTGGAGTGGCAGATTGGGAGCCGGTCTTGAAGCCAGGAAGTTTTGGGGTTCATATCCTGTTCTGGACATATATTGGTTGTGTGACCCTGAGGAAGTCACCTAATCTCTCAAGATCCCAGGCTACTATTTAATTATTCATGAAAACCTGCATTTTTTTGAGGGGGAAGGCAAGGCAATTGGTGTTAATTGACTTGCCCAAGGTCACACAGCCAGCACGTGTGTTAAGTGTCTGAGGCTAGCTTTGAACTCAGGGCCTCCTGACTCCAGGATTGTTCCTCTATTCACTGTGCCACCTAGCTGCCCCAGACCTGCATTTTTAAAGGAAGTTTCTTCACCAAGAGTTCTCTAAACCAAGGAAATTGCAAGTCTGGAAAAGAAAAAAAAAGAGATGGGTCATGAAGTCCTAGACCAGTAAGTGCCCCAATGTAGCATAGAAACAAATCTATAATCTTGTAAGTGGTGTGCAAACCCTGGTACTTCTTACTGAGCTAAAAAAGCCAGAATGGCTCTAGGGACCAACTTAGCTCAGGATAGACAAGCTCATCAGTGGAATACTGTTTTGTGGGCTATAAGAAAAAAAATAACCAGTAGCTAATGAAGACTATCTACCTAGGTATCAGTGGAAAGATCATAGGGGACTAAGGCTGTAAAGGACACTGGAGACCATTCAACCTGACCTTGTGATTGTGTAGATAAAGAAGTATGCCCAGAGAGATTAAATTACTTGATGTAAAGTCACATAAGCATGTGGTGGGTGAAAGATGAAATGACTGAGAGAATGCAGGTTTGAGCTTCTCGGTGGTACAGTGGACAGAGTGCTGGGCCCAGTCTGGAAGACTCTGCTTTCTGAGTTCAAATCTGGCCTCAGACATTTACTGGCTGTGTGACCCTGGGCAAGTCACTTAACCCTGTCTGCCTCAGTTTCCTTATGTGTAAAATAAGCTGGAGAAGAAAATGGCAAACCACTCCAGTATCTTGGCCAAGAAAACCCCAAAGGGTGTCACAAAGAGTGGGACAGGACTGAAATGAATGAACAACAAATTTACTGAACAATTGCCTAACAAATCGAGACTAGGTCTTCCTCAGTTCCTACCACCACTTGCTGTTTTAATTTCCTTGGTCAAGAGGTGGCAAAGTTGAAACTTGAATCCAAGTAGTCTGGCTTCCAACTTAAGGGTTTCCCCACTCCAAAAGTCAAAGATCATCAAAGTACTAAAAGTATCAGAGAAACACAGAATGACAGAGTGAAAAGACCTAAGAGGCCACTTAGTTGAACTTTTCATTTTATTTTATTTTATTTTTTGCTTTTTGGAGGGGGGAGGGCAGGGCAATTGGGGTTAAGTGACTTGCCTAAAGTCACATGGCTAGTAAGTGTGAAGTGTCTGAGGCTGGATTTGAACTCAGTCCTCCTGACTTCAGGGCTGGTGCTCTATTCACTGTGCCACCTAGCCTCCCCAAACCCCTTCATTTTAGAGGTAAGGAAACTGCACCACAGATTTTCACCTGGGCACAAGAGCACTGGGAATGAAGTGAGGGCAATTTTCAAGATCTGCCTCTAATATTAAGAATATGAACAAACAGCTGAACCCGATCCTGGCTTTCCTTATCTCTAAAATGGAGCCAATCATATTTTCCTTACTACCTCACAAATGAGCGAAGAACTTTGTCAACTGCAAAATGTTATGTATATTTGAGCCATTTTTTGTACTTAGAGCAATTTATAAATACAACATGGTATTTCAAGGAAAAAATTCAAGTTGCAGATTCCTTTTACTTATGATACTTGTTTCTAGGAAAGATTAAATTATGAGAACATGGATAATGTATGTCCTTGGACCTTAAGTGGTGTCTCTGTCTGTCTTTCTCAGGCATTTAGGGTTAAAGTGACTTGCCCAGGGCCACACAGTTAGTAAGTGTCTGAGACCATATTTGAACTCATGAACTCCTGACTCCAGGACCAGTGCTCTGTCCTCTGTGCCACTTAGCTGCCTATGTAATTTTTTCATGCAATGTCTAATAGTTTTAGAAGAATTCAAGTTTAGATTTTTTTTTGGTGGAGGGGAGATTGGACATGTGGTTAAGTCAGTGTAGTTGACTGGTGAGGAACTTCCTCTACCAATGGAGATAGGCATCTTCTCTGAAATTTATAACCTAAGAGTTTCCCAGGGATACACAGTGACTTGCCCTAAGTCACTTGACCAGTAGTTGTCAAAAAAGGGAATTGAACTGAGGCCTTCATATGAGCCTGAGGCTACCTCTCTATACTATGTCATACTGCCTCTGAAGTTTGGCTTACAGTGAAGTACTCATTCATAGAAAACATGGTACTTGATACCTTCAAGTAGGGTTGGGCTTAGGTATTTTTAGCCTCTGTTCCTCAGGCCTCCTTCCTATCCCAGTTAACTACTTAAGAACACTAAAGCTGCTGATGTTTAGCAGCACCACTAACCTCTGTGTTCATCCCTCCTCCCAAATTTCTACCCTCCTAATTGTACCCATGGCCAAGACACAGGATTATAGAAGTACAAAATTTGAGAGTTGGAAGGGACCTTTTAATTGAGCATTTGTTACACCCTCCATATGGCCCTCATTATTTGGATCTTTAAGCAAAGATAAATGGCATTTTGATAGATGGACTATTGTAGCCACAAGCACCACAACATCCCCAGTGTGGCTGACAACATAGGTTCTTAGATCTGCTTTTTTAAAGGAAAGAAACTCAAAATGGGTTAACAAGCTTACTTTAACCAATCAAACATATGTTGTTTACCTAGTTCAGGGGAAAAAGGTCAGCACCCTGAACTTCAAAGTATATAGGCAGAACTTACAAGACAGAAAAACAAACAGATCAAGCAGACAGGCTTCCAAACTGCCCAACCATTACATCCATACCAAATCATAGTTACCAGAGAGGGGAGCACCAACATCTGGGTTTTCAAAGCCAGGGGGCTCTCAACAACAGCTGCCCAGAGTCTCATCTGGTCAAGTCACACAACACTTATCAAAGTGAGCCCCAAAGCAAAGCCTCCCATAAGGAATTATATAGCCTTCTCCTGGCTCAGAGAATGTAACCACCCTCTTAACCCACTGCCCTCTCACACAGAATCAAGGTGTAGGTATTCCTGAAAACCAAGCCTCCTGCCACAGGCTCCATGTGACCATATTCAGCCTATTAGGGAGCAGAGTACATTTTCAAATCAAGGAAGGTTCTCAGGGTCTCTTAAGCCCACCAAAGGGCCTTTACATTTGCATCTCCATTACAACTATGGAAGGCCAAAATTTGTTCTTTTTTTCTTTCCTGAATCTTCCTCCAGATCATACCCTTTAACTGGAGGTGTCCCTCAAGGTTATCTCCTGAGCCTCTTCTCTTGCTCTCCATCCCATTCATTTCACTTGATGATCTCATAAGCTCCCATGGATTTAATTTCCATCTTAACATTAATGGTTCTAAAATCTACTTTTCTTGTCCCAATTTCTTTTCCAACTTAAAAATCTCATATCTCCAACTGACAAGGCAATTGTAGCACAATCTAGTCAAGGGGTGCTGCTTCTGTCAATCATTCCTGCTTCCAGCTTCAGTCTATACAGATAGCTGTAAAAAGGTACATGTCTCCCCATGCAGCATGCATAGATCAGGACACAGGAAATGAAATTTAGGTCCTAAGAGCTAAGAAATCCTAATAAACTGAAGTTAATTATGCCCCAGCAAGAGTTTTTAGGGCATGTGACCCTTAAAGACCCTAAAGCAGACAGGGACATAGAAAGGGATGCTTATTTTTTCTGATAAACTCCAGGGAAGTGAGAAGCAATAGAAATAAAGAAGAGAAACACACACACACACACACACACACACACACACACACAAGCTGGCTCTCAAGAGGTAAACATTTTCCCTGACAAACATGAATCTACCATACAAAAGACAATCACCCTCCCTCCCTCTCTCTTTCTCCATCCTATTCCTGTGGTTGTCAGTAATAAAGAGATTGGGTGACTGCTTTTACTTTTACTCATTCATTATAAAGAGGCAGCAGCACCAGATGCCTCAATAAATTACAGAACTCTCAAAACATTTTCATTTTTCTGTTCATGAGTCATAGAACTTGTCTGCATATGCTTTTTCTTTGTGGTTCATGCTTCTTTCTCTTCTTTCTCCAAGCTGTTTACTGTTTTGTTTCTCTGCCCTGTACACATCAAGTGCTCTACTGATACATTCCAATTTGAGAAAATTAGTTCTAGAGGAAGTCATTAGGTTGAATTCAATTTTGATTTTTGGTACTTGCATTTGCCTAATATCATGGCAACACAGTGATGGTACCAACACACTTGGAGATATGTGGGTGGTTCCTTCCTTCCCTCCTTTCTACCTCCCTCCTTCTCTTCTTTCCTCCCTCCCTTCCCCAATCCCTTTCCTTCTTCCTGCCCTCCTTTCTTCCCCCCTCCCTTTCTTCCTCCTTTTCTCTCCCTCCCTTCCTGTCCCTTTCCTTTTCTCTCCTGTGTCCCTTCCTCCTTCCTTTTTTCTTCCTTCCTCTCTCCCTCCTTGCCAAACCTGATTGACTGTTTCTTGATAAAGAGCTAAAATACTGCAGTAGAGAATGTCAAAGGCAAGAAGCTTCCTCTTAGGTAAAAACACACTGCCCTTCCCCTAGCCTTGCCCCACCACCCTTAAAGAAATTCAGAAAATGAAAGTCTTGTGAGAGTGGCAGTGATAATGAACTCAAATTCAGTGGAAACTAAGCCTGGCTTACACTTTAGAAGTCCTCTCTTCATGGAGGACTTTGCTTCTTTTTTTTCCCTTATGTTTTAGAAATTAAATTTTATTTTTGTCATTAATAGGAATCTATTTTCTCTCCCTTCTACTTCCCATTCCATTGTGAAAAAAAGAAGGAAAACAAATTATTGGGAAAAAAAACACACACACAGCTCAGTAAACCAAAGTCTTCCATTGGACATGTTTAAAAATATAGTTCTTATTCTGTACCACCTCCCTATGCAGAGGTGGAGAGCGTGCTTCCTCTGATTCTTTGAAAGAATGGATGGCAACTATGTTGATTAGAGCTCACAAGGGTTGGAGGACCAGGTCTGGAATCAGGAAAACTTGAGTTCAAATCTGCCCTTAGATACTTACTAGCTTTGTGGCAAGTCTCTTAACCTTTGTTTGCTTCAGTTTCCATATCTATAAAATGGGGATAATAGCAGCATCTATCTCCAAGGGGTATTCTGAGGATCAAATGTGCTAATGAGCGTAAAGCACTTCACTTAGAGCCCAGCACATAAAAATGTTATATAAACATTAGCTATTGTTCCCTCTTCCCTCACTGAGAGAAAATAGATGGACAAAACAGAGAGGACCATTAGTGTTCAACCATTTATAAATGGAGGGAAAAAATTCAAGCCTTTTAAAGAACAAAGGGAATGTCATTTCTTTTTGGTCTTCCCAAATCCAAATCTTGTCCCAGGGTAAGACTCCACCAACAAACTGGGGAGCCAGGGGTTCTATCACAACTATTAATGTTGCTGAAACTCAGACAGGGTCTGTACAATACCACAACAACATGAGGAAAGTACAACAGAAACTACACAGCACAGTCATTGGGAAACTGAACTGGGTTCGAATCCTTCCTTAGAAACTTACTGGCTGTGTGACCCTGGACAAATCTGTGCCTCAGTTTTCTCATCTGTTAAATGGCAGAGGTGAGGTTGGATTTGATGACCTTTAGCATTCCATTCTTGTTCTAAATCTATAATCCTATGATCCTTAAACAACAACACCCAACAATAATTTAACTAAGTTTTCCTTCTTTGCAAAATGAAAGGGCTGGACTTGCTGACTCGTAGGTCCCTTCTTACTCTAGACCCTATGAGCTTAATTACCTGTTGTGGCATTGTAGAGATAGTCTGGGCCTCAAATGGAGTTATTACATATCCCTTATTCCTCAATTAAAAACTCTATAAGAGGGGCAGCTAGGTGGCACAGTGAGTAGTGCGTCGGCCCTGGAGTCAGAAGGACCTGAGTTCGGATCCGACCTCAGACACTTAAAGCACACAGAAACAAAAACCTAGCCGTGTGACCTTGGGCAAGTTACCTAACCCCAACAGGCAAAAACAGACAAACAAACAAAAAACTCTATAAGAAAGCTCTAAAAAATGGGGCTGGAGGAGCTTCATTAACAGATGCTTTTCTGCATTTAACATTTAACGTACAATCTACCTCTCCAGAACACTCTCAGTGCCTCAGAAACTATGAAGCTAGAAATACTTCTGCCCCCAGGGTCTGTAACATGGTTTGAGTGAGACAATTTCCTGTAATTTGGCAGGAAAAAAGTCACCATCTATGGTTAACATCAAAGCTGAGGCAAATTTTGTTACCAGGACATATTGAATAGGAGCCTAAAAGACTTGGCATGTTTCCCAGACTTGGAAACCTGTAATTAGCAAAATCTGTAATTCTGGACAGCGCAATGAAAAATTTCAATGAACACTCCAGAATTTATAGATCTGTTTGGAGGAGGTAGCTTGCAGGATACTCCAGAGTACCAATAGGGAAAACTTTCTTGAAATGAAATGCCATGAAAATTTGTAAACTAAAAGTAAACTTATAAACAAATTAATAAAGACAAAAAAAAGGAGAAAAAAAAGAAATGAAATGCCATGATGAAAAAGCCTTAAATTTACTATGCCATGGGTTTATTATTATTTTTTTATATAGTTTTTTATTTTTTGCTTTTTGGAGGGGGGAAGGCAGGGCAGTTGGGATTAAGTGACTTGCCCAAGGTCAAAGGGCTATTAAGTGTTAAGTGTCTGAGGTCGGATTTGAGCTCAGGTTCTCTTGACTTCGGGGTCAGTGCTCTATTCTCTGCATCACCTAGCTGCCCCCTATTACTTTTTTTAAAACAAACAAACAAACAAAAAGCAAAGAGACATGTATTATGAACTGTTGTATCTTGGCTGGAGTGGGGAGTGTGGGAATTTATATCTTCTATGATTCTGAGGTAAAAATGCAGGGTAGAAGAAAGATGATGCTAATTAGGAGGATGATGGTCTAGCCTTAGCTCTGGTATCATTCAGCTGTGTGACCCTGGGCAAATCTCTTAACCTCTGGCCTCAGTTTCTTCCCCTATAAAACAGAGTGGTTGGATTACATGCTATAAGAGTGAAAATGGGGGGCGGAGCCAAGATGGTGGAGTAGAAACAGCTCATCCAAGCCTCTCTGCCCCCAGATTCCCCCCAAACTATGTAACAGGGGACTCTGAACAACTTCTGGAGCCCCAGCACCCACAGAACGACACAGAGAAGCTAACCTCCCACTGAGGACAGCCCAGCAGCCCTGCAGGAAGGAGCAGCGCAGCGGTCTGGGACCTGGCAGCTTGCAGAGCGCAGAAGCAGAGCTGAGCCCAGCCCAAGTCCGCTTGAGCAGAGGTTTTAGCCCCAGGGCAGCAGGGCCAGCAGCCTGCTGGAGGAAACCCAGAACACCAGGAGCTGTAGAGATTCCAGAATTATCAACATAGTCATGCCTAGGACAAAGTAAGAGGTTAGTGTCCTATGGACTTTGGGACTGGTATTTAGGGAATGTGTCGGCTCCCTCCCCTGGGGGCTACAAGCCGCTGAGGAGACTCACCATTTTGTAGTTTTCAGAGGTGGCTCCAGCTCCCGGCCTGCAAATTGTAGGAAGATCCAGCGATCAGTCTTGGGGGGTAATCTCTCTTGCTTTAACCTCCCTGGATCTGGATTGTGGTCTGGGGTGGAAGTCGTGGATGGGTTTACAGCTTGCCAGAAATGGAAGTTGCCCCCCACACGTTCCGGATGAAAATTCCTCTATCTGGCCTTAAAGCCATAGTGTGGCAACAAGCCCAAAAGTCAAGTAATTAAGTGGCAACATGCCAAGGCAAAGGAAACAGAAAAATGCAACCTAGACTCCTATTTTGGGGGCATAGAGCGGGAAAAGGACTGTGAGGTCAGAAGTCCTGCTCCAAAAGCCCCAGGGGAAAACATGAGCGGGTTGCAGGCCATAGAGGACCTTAAGAAGGACTTTAAAAATCAAATAAGAGAAGTGGAGGAAAAATTAGAAAGAGAAATGAGAAGGATGCAGGAAAAGTATGAAATGAGGGTAAACAGCCTGATTGAGGAAAACAACACCTTAAAAAATAGACTAGCTCAAATGGCAAAGGAGGCCCAAAAGGGCAATGAGGAGAAGAATGCCTTAAAAAGTTGAATTTGCCAGATGGAAAAAGAATCTCAAAAGTTCACTGAGGAAATTCATTCCTTCAGAGTTAGACTGGAGCAAATGGAAGCTAATGACTTTATGAGAAATCAAGATGATGTTAAGCAGATCCAAACAAATGAAAGATTAGAGGCAATGTGAAATATCTCATGGGAAAAACCACTGACCTGGAAAATAGATCCAGGAGAGACAATTTAAAAATTATTGGACTACCTGAAAGCCATGATCAAAGAAAGAACCTAGAAATCACCCTTCAAGAAATTCTCAAGGAAAACTGCCCTGATGTTTTAGATCCAGAGGGCAAAATAGAGGTTGAAAGAATCCACCGATCACCTCCTGAAAAAGATCCCAAAAAGAAAACTCCCAGTAATATTATAGCCAGGTTCCAGAATCCCCAGATCAAGGAGAAAATACTCCAAGCAGCCAGGAAGAAACAATTTCAATACTGTGGAAACACAATCAGAATAGCCCAGGACCTGGCAGCTTCTGCACTGAGGGATCTTAAGGGCATGGAATATGATATTCCAGAGGGCAGAAGAGCTGGGAATGAACCCAAGGGTCACCTACGCAGCAAAACTGAGTATTTTGTTTCAGGGGAAAATATGGTCATTCAGTGGAATAGAGGACTTTCAAGCATTCTTGAGGAAAAAACCAGAATTGAATAGAAAATTTGACAGCCAGACACAAGAAGGAAGAGATGCCTGAGAAGGTAATCAGGGAAAAGAAATCAAAAGGAACTTATCAAAGTTGAACTATTTACATTCCTATATGGAAAAGCAATAACCGTGACTGATGATATCTTTCTCACTATGAAAATAATGGAAGAAGGGTGTGTGGTTATATGAATACATATGTGAATGTGTGTATATACGGTTACAGTTATATATGGATAGAGGGCATAGGTTGAATTTGTTGGGAAGGGAGAATACTCAAGTGTATTAACAATGCAATATTCACTATGCCTATAGCAATTATAAATAGGCTTATGTGGTTATTAATCACAAAATATATCAGTCTCTCTATATGGGGGATAAAGCCAGAGAATTTATTAAAATACCAAATAACCAAGTCCCAAAACCAGAAAGTCAAAACCATCAGGGTAGTTATGAAATTGGCACAAGTAGTTAACGTAGTAAACAACCACATTCTTAAGCCTTCAAAACAGAACAGGCTACCTCAGGCAAAGGTACTTCTCTCCCCACTCTCAGCAACTGCTCAGCGTCCAGGAAGCGTGCTCACAACAGCTCCGGCCCCCCGCAGTTCTGTTCCCTGGCAGTCCCCAACAGGAGTCCTTAGCAGAAATTGTGGCTGGCTCAAAAAGGAGTTTGTGCCTCCACCTCTATCTTGGCTGCTACTGCTGCTGCTGCTGCTGCTGCTGCCGCGGCCACCGCCAGTCCCCACCGGAACTCTAACTCTTCTTCTGCTTCCTCTTGCCCCTCCCCTTCCTGCTATGTCAGCAAGTCCAATGGGGCATGGAAGATCTTTAAATTCCATAACCCTTACATCAAGGGATGAAATTATGAGGCGAGAGAGGAAAGTGGCAAGAGGAGATGGGGAGAGACAGGGTAGGGTAAACTATGAAGCAAGGGGAAGTGGTTGCAAAAGAGGGGGAGAATAAGGAAGGCTAAAAAGGCAAAACCACATTCACATTGAATTTGTCTCAGGGAGAAAATGACATAGATACTAAATGGGATATCTCAACCTGCAGCAGGATAGGGGAAAGGGGGATGTGAGGAGGGATGATGGGTGAGAGGGCATCCTTGGGGTGAGGGGAGGTTGGAAGTACCCACTATAGAAGAGGGACAGGAACATGTAGGGAATGGACCAGGTGGGGGGTGGGATGAGTGGGAGGGAATTATAAGCAGCCTTGTACAATATATCTACTATGATAATGTTTTGCATAGCTAGACATGTACAACATATACTGAATCACTTATCTCCCAAGAGGGAATGGGTGACAAGGGAGGAAGGAAATGGATCTGAAATTCGAGGTCTTAACATTAAATGTTTCAAATATATATAAATACTATTATTAATACTCTTTTGCTTGTAATAGGGAGATAAGATGTGCAGGCATTGGGACACAAAGATTCACCTTCCTCTAATGGAAAAGTCGATGGGGGTATGGGAGAAGGTATGGGAGAGAGCAGATTGGAGGAAGCGATATCTTGTGGGAGTGCTATTCTGGGAGGTTGGGTAGGGGAATAACGGGGGGAAAATGATTGTAACTCAGAATCTGGCGGGAAATGAATGGTGTAAAACAGAAGTTAATAAAAATACTGTGTGCCTGTTCCACCCCCCCCCCAAAAAAGAGTGAAAATGACTTTCAGTTCTGATACTTTAAATCTCAGTGCCCTAAACCTGAAAGTCAAGTTTAAGCTGGCTAGTATTTGCCAAAGGATTCCCAATTTTTTTTTTTTGTTTGTTTGTTTGTTTTTAGCAGGGGGAGAGTTGTGAGGATGAAATGAGACTGGACTTGTGATTTCACTGATATAGCAAGGCCAAAGGAGATCCTCTCTATGAATGAAGACAGGCAGCTTTTCAGCAACTTACAGGGTGAGGATTGCCCAGGGTCCCATATAGACAGAAGTGTGGCTGGGACCCAATTCACATCTTCCTTTTGAGACCAGTCCTGTATCTACAATACCAAATGGCCTTTTGTTATTAAACAAATGCTTTAACTTCTGTTTTACATCATTCATTTCCGCCAGATTTTGAGTTACAATTTTTCCCCCGTTTTTCGCCTACCCACCATCCCAGAATAGCAGTCCCACAAGATATTGCTTCCTCCGATCTGCTCTCTCCCATATCTTCTCCCATACCCACTTCAACTTTTCCATTAGAGCAAGGTGAATCTCTGTGCCCCAATGCCTGCACACCTTATCTCCCAATTACAAGCAAAAGAGTATTAAGAATAGTATTTATATATATTTGAAACATTTCATTTTAAGACCTCTAATTTCAGATCCATTCCATTCCTCCCTTGTCACCCATTCCCTCTGGGAAGATAAGTAATTCAGTATATGTTGTACATGTCTAGCTATGCAAAACATTACCATAGTAGATATATTGTACAAGGCTGCTTATAATTCCCTCCCACCCTTCCCACCCCCCACCTGATCCATTCCCTACTTGATCCTGTCCCTCTTCTGTAGTGGGTACTTCCAACCTCCCCTCCCCCCAATAATGCCCTCCCATCCATCATCCCTCCTCTCATCCCCCTTCCCCCTATTCTGCTGCAGGGTGAGATATCCCATTTAGTATGTATGTCATTCTCTCCCTGAACGAAATTCAATGAGAATGTGGTTTTGCCTTTTTGCCTTCCTATTCTTCCCTTCCCCTGCAGCCACTTCCCCTTGCTTCTTCTACATGAGATAGTTTACCCTACCCTGTCTCTCCCCATCTCCTCTTGCCACTGTTGTCTCTCACCTCATAATTTCACCCCTTAAGTATCATCCCTTCCTAACAAATTCAACTTATGCCCTCTATCCATGTATAACTGTAAACATATATACACCCATTCACATATGTATTCATATGACCACACACCCTTCTTCCATTATTTTCATACTGAGAGGGATTTCATCAGTCAAAGTTATTGCTTTTCCATATAGGAATGTAAATAGGTCAACTTTGATAACTTCCTTTTGGTTTCCTTTCTCTGATTACCTTCTCAGGCATCTCTTGCTTCTTGTGTCTGGATGTCAAATTTTCTATTCAACTCTGGTTTTTTCCTCAAGAATGCTTGAAAGTCCTCTATTCCACTGAATGACCATATTTTCCCCTGAAACAAGATACTCAGTTTTGCTGGGTAGGTGACCCTTGGGTTCATTCCCAGCTCTTTTGGCCTGTGGAATATCATATTCCATGCCCTTAGATCCCTCAGTGTAAAAGCTGCCAGGTCCTGGGCTATTCTGATTGTGTTTCCACAATATTGAAATTGTTTCTTCCTGGCTGCTTGGAGTATTTTCTCCTTGATCTGGGGATTCTGGAACCTGGCTATAATATTCCTGGGAGTTTTCTTTTTGGGATCTTTTTCAGAAGGTGATCGGTGGATTCTTTCAACCTCTATTTTGCCCTCTGGATCTAAAACATCAGGGCAGTTTTCCTTGAGAATTTCTTGAAGGGTGATTTCTAGGTTCTTTCTTTGATCATGGCTTTCAGGTAGTCCAATAATTTTTAAATTGTCTCTCCTGGATCTATTCTCCAGGTCAGTGGTTTTTCCCATGAGATATTTCACATTGCCTTCTAATCTTTCGTTTGTTTGGATCTGCTTAACAGCATCTTGATTTCTCATAAAGTCACTAGCTTCCATTTGCTCCAGTCTAACTCTGAAGGAATGAATCTCCTCAGTGAACTTTTGAGATTCTTTTTCCATCTGGCAAATTCTACTTTTTAAGGCATTCTTCTCCTCATTGCCCTTTTGGGCCTCCTTTGCCATTTGAGTTAGTCTATTTTTTAAGGTGTTGTTTTCCTCAGTCAGGCTGTTGACCCTCATTTCATACTTTTCCTGCATCCTTCTCATTTCTCTTTCCAATTTTTCCTCCACTTCTCTTATTTGATTTTTAAAGTCCTTCTTAAGGTCCTCTATGGCCTGCAACCCGCTCATGTTTTCCCCTGGGGCTTTTGGAGCAGGACTTCTGACCTCACAGTCCTTTTCCTGCTCTATGCCCCCAAAATAGGAGTCTAGGGTTGCATTTTTCTGTTTCCTTTGCCTTGGCATGTTGCCACTTAATTGCTTGACTTTTGGGGTTGTTGCCACACTATGGGTTTAAGGCCAGCTAGGGGAATTTTCGTCCCGAATGTGTGGGGGGCAACTTCCGTTTCTGGCAAGCTGTAAACCCACCCACAACTTCCACCCCAGATCACAATCCAGATCTAGGGAGGTTAAAGCAAGAGCGATTACCCCCCAAGACTGATTGATGGATCTCCCTACAGTTCGCAGGCCAGCAGCCGGAAATGCCACTGAAAACTACAAAATCGTGTGTCTCCTCAGTGGCTTCTAGCTCTCAGGGAAGTAAGCCGACGGGTTCCCCAAATACTGGTCCCAAAGTCCATAGGACACTAACCTCTTACTTTGTCCTAGGCATGTCTATGTTGACAATTCTGGAGTCGCCACAGCTGCTGGTGTTCTGGGGTCCCTCCAGCCGACTGCTGGCCCTGCTGCCCTGGGGCTAAATCCGTGACTCAGGCACTCCCCACACTGTGCGCTGTGCTGCCGGCTCCCAGTGAGCTGTGCTGGTCCTTCCTGCAGGGCTGCTGGGCTGTCCTCAGAGAAGTTAGCTTCTCTGTGTTGTTCTGTGGGTGCTGGGGCTCCAAAAGTTGTTCAGAGTCCCCTTTTACATAGTTTGGAGGTGATCTGGGGGAAGAGTGGCTTGGACGCACTCTTTCTACTCCGCCATCTTGGCTCCACCCCCTGGAGTTTATTTTTTAAGGTATTATTTTCTTCACTATATTTTTGAGTCTCCTTTAGCAAGTTTTGGCTAATTGTTCATGATTTTCTGGCATCACCCTCATTTCTCTTCCCCATTTTTCTTCTGCCTCTCTTTCTTGATTTTCAGAATCATTCTTGAGATTCTACATTCCCTGGGGCCAATTCATATTTTTCTTTGAGTCTTTTGAAGCAGAAATTTTAACCTTTTTCTTCTGTTTCTATGTTTTGATCCACTTTGTCACCAAAGAAATATTCTGTAGTCTCTTTTCTCTCCCTCTGTTTGCTCATTTTGCTATCCAATGACTTTTGAACTATGTACAATGGTAGAACCATACTTCCAGAATTGAGAGTGCTATGTTCCAAATTTCTCGGGTTTTGCACAGCTGTTACCCGATTTACTAGTAGTACTGCCTCAGAACTGTCAGCAAGATTCCCTTTCCACATCTAGCACCAGCATTCCTCCTCACCCCAGTACCTCAAACCAAGACTTCTACCCAGATCCAAGTTAGGGTAAGGAAAAAGAATCCTGCCCCAGTTTCAGCAAAGGGATTCTTGCAATTGTCCTCTGCTCAGTTGCTTTGTCCTGCCCCCCCTTACTCACCCACTGTTTCTTGGGCTGAAAAAGCATCCCCGACCTCTGTCAGTTTGTCCTTGCCAGAGGATGTATTCAGCTATAGCACTGTCATTTTGTGGGTTCTCTCACTTGAAAATTAGTTTACAGGCATTTTTTTACAGGTATTGGAGGTGATTGGGGCTAGGAGTTTAGGCTACCATCTTGGCTTTGCCCCTATAATTATTTTTCCTTAATCTACCTTAAGGCAGTCTGATTCCTTTAGGTGTCTTGCCCCTTCTTCTTAACTGGCATTCTATATACTAGCCCTTTCTCTATTTTAATAATTCTTGATACCTTTCAATTCCCTTATCCCTACCTTTTTTGTTTCAGTTAATTAAAATGTCTTTTTGTTCCTTCTCCATCAACTTCTTTGCATTTAAAACATTTTTTTCTAATTTTTTTTTGGTTTTATGCTTTTGAACAAATAATAAGACCAGATCTGAACTCAGGACCTTCTGACTCCAGGGCTGAAGCTCTACTCACTGCGCCACCTAGCCTCCCCATGTTTCTTACTTTCTAGCACTTGTTTGTTTATTTCTTTGTCTTTTTCCCCACAACATCTAAAGTACAAATTTTAAGTCACTCATTTTTACTGCCTACTTTTAAACCTTTAAATCTTTTTCTATTTATATTCATATATATGCCATATATATATATATATCCACATATATCCATATAACTTACTTTATATGGATATAAGAACAATACTGTGGTAGATGTTAATAATACTTGTATGTGATCTTTTCCATTCTTTTTCTCTTCAGATGTTAGTGATTAATGTATATAATTAACAAGAACAATTGGACCATGTGTATGCTACAATGTGAAAAGAGTTAAAAGGGAAAACTGTCTAGCATAATGGGTAGAATAAAATTTGCACACGTTTAGTTTTAAATAGGTCCTTATTGAAAGGAATACTTATATGGATAAGTATTCTTATCTGCTGAATAGTATCACTGATTCAAATTTGAAGAAATCTTGAGATTTCAACCTTCCCATTTTACAGATGAGGAAACAAATTATACAAGAATCAGTTGTAGAGTCTTAGATTTAACACAGGTACCCTTACTTCAAATGTAGTGGTCTTTGTACCACTCTGAAGTACTGAAACCAAATTTTACTATTCTGATAGAAACCAGAATCACAATTCTGACAAGTCACTTATTTATATATAGCAAAGAAGAACTTGCCTCTGTGAATTTATTCATTGGGATTTCTTAATCATATGACCAGAAATAGGTTCATCATGTTTGAGCATAAATAGGTTTGAGAAAGGAAAGGGCCAAGACCAGATTTTTATGTTTTAAAAATGAAGATGAATTATTAATATATGTACAGGATCTATTGCCGTCCTTTTTATTTTGTCTGTTGTTCCTCCTATTGAGAGGAACAATATGAGTCAATCAAGAAATAATTAAGTTACTTAAATTGTTAATATACAGATAAACAATGAAGAAAATTGATTATTTATAGTAGTAATCTTTTTTTCTTTTTTTTGCTTTTTGGAGGCCAGTTGGGGTTAAGTGACTTGCCCAAGGTCACATGGCTAGTTTTTGTGTTAAGTGTCTGATGCCAGATTTGAATTTAGGTACTCCTGATTCCAGGGCCAGTGCTCTATACACTGCACCACCTAGCCACCCCTATAGTAGTAATCTTTAAGCAGCAAAGGAAAATATCTGTAATGGAAATGCAAATTTAAATATCTTCCCTGCCCCTAGCTTAAGTACACCTGGAGCCTGTGGTGGGAGGCTTGTTTTTCAGGAAAGCCCACACCTTGATACTTTGTGATTGGGCAGTGGGTCAAGGAGGTTGTTACAATCTCTGAGCCAGGAGAAGGCTATATAAACTCTGATGAGAGGCTTTGCTTTGGGGCTCACTTTGAGAAATGTTGTGTGATTTGACCAGATGAGACTCTGGGAAGCCGTTGTTGCGAGCCCCCCGGCTTTGAAAACCCAGATGTTAATGCTTCCCTCTCTGGTAACTGTGATTTGGTATTGATATAATGGTTGGACAGTTTGGAAGCCTGTCTGTTTGATCTGTAAGTTTTGTAACTCTGAAGTTTGGGGTGCTGACCTTTTTCCCCTGAACTAGTTAATGTGTATTTGTTTGATTAAAGTAAGTTTGTTAACCCATTTTGAGTTGCTTTCCTTTAGAAAAGCAGATCTAAGAACCTTGTGTTGGCAGCCACTCGGGGGATGTTGGGGTGCTTGCTGCTACAACATCATCCTCTTAAGAACAGCCTTTAAAAAAATAGATTTGGAAAGGTGTGATAATTAAAAAAAAAAGACACCTAACTAGACTGTCACCCTGAGAGCTGGGAAGACTGGGTTTATATCCTGCCTGTGACACTTACTGGTTGTGTAATCTGGCAAGTTATTTTGCTCTTCAGTAACACAGGGAAAACTTTGTAAGACAGGAAGTTGCAGAGCACAAATTCATTGGTAGTGGCAAATACGAATGCCAGGGGATGAGTCCAGGTTTCCTCACTGGGAATTCTTTATACTAATAATACTTTATATCAATTCATAACAAAAAGAAAAAGACCTAAACTACTTATTATAGTCTGCTAAAGTAACCTTAGAAAAAGTTTTGTGATTGCCTTTGTCAGTTTCCCTTTTAGTTCTCTTATTAAGAAGTTATATATATTTATAAATTAAAAAATTATATAACCATGATCAGCATTAGTCCTATGGAACTTTGGCTATATATTGAATTGAAATGGGTTTTTTATGGGGTTCGTGGGCTTGGTGGTTGGAGCCTGTGGCTTTTTTTCCCCTCAACATAAATTAAAAAAAAAGTTGAGCAAAATGAACTGAAATTTTGGGGGGGCAATATTTTGCCAACTGAATAACTTAACTGAATTTAATGATTCAGATTGTAGTACCTATGAACAATTAGTTGATCTCCTTGTTAACCACCATTTCATCCTTAAAAGTCCTAATCAATAAAAAACCAACAAATTAGTTAAAAGGTTTTTCATTATTTAGAACTTTGGGTTAAATCCAACATAAGACTTAGAGTAGTTATATTGCCCATCAGCTACTCTGTAGCTATTGCTACAATAGACTGGGAGAGTTATTACTCTTCCTATCTTGCATCTAGTCTACAAAAACATTGGTTATAGCACTTTATCATATCCCCCACACCCAACATCGCCTTCCAAATCACCTGATGTAAATAACAGTAATTGAATCGGCCTTCTTTGACTATCAGCAAAGCTCTTAACTTTATTAGCATTTATTTATCCTAATCACATTTATGCTTTGTAATATGCTTCAGAATTTTCCACTGAAGATTTTTTCAATACTATCCTTTGCTTTCATTATTTATCTCATTTCTAGGTTACATTTTATTTTCTTTGCCTCTCTTAAACATTTCTCTTGAATCTTCCCTTAGATATGTTTCCATTAGGATTGTCACAGACAAATCCCCTGCAAGTTTGATTCTGATAAAAGATGAAGTGAGTCCTTAGTAGCAGCTTCAGCAGATAGTAAAAGGCAATGTACTTAACTATAGCATAGAATCAATGAAGATAGATCTTCTTCTCTTCTCCTGCACCAACCATTGAGGAGCAGATCTTCTTGTCTTCAGTTTACTTCCAGCTCTTTAAGTTTTTTTTTTTTTTGCCCACTTGGCAACCACCTTTGTATCATTTCATAGGCTTTCCCTTGAGTGCCTATTCTGCCTCACCCAGACCTTCATTTAAGGAGGTGCCAAATTTGGAATGCTTCTTGTTCATCTTTTACTATTCTAGTTATTTTCCATACTGTCTAAGACTTACTAACATCACATTCTAGGACCATTCTACTCAATATCCTAGGAACTATTATCTATACGAGCTGTCAGGACACTTTATTCCTTTCCTTAATGAGTTAAGTACATGACTTGAAGTCTCTCCCTCTAATCCCAGTCCTCAGATCTGGTTATCCATTCCAAGTTTTGCTGATTTACAATCTTAAATCACCAAACTTGGCATTTCCAACTAGATGACCAGGCATATTAAACTGAACAACTTAATTAGAACTCTTATTTCCCCCCCCAACTTAATTCTTAGAAATTTCATTATTGGTAGATGCACCATCATGCTCATTCATATAGCCTTTGTAACCTCAATGTATTCTCTCTCTCTCTTTTTTTTTCCCAGTTTAACTCAGCTGGCTTATCTCCAAGTGTTAGACCAAGTCTTTTTTTGTTTTCTGCCGTTACAGTATATCTCAAGTATATCTCTCCTCTCTTCACATACAGTCACCATCTTGTTATAGGCTCTCTTCTCATGGTTGCACTTTTGGAATAGTCTTCTGGTTTTCTTATCTCAGGTTTCCCTATTTCAGTCAGTCATCCCATAAGCTGCCTCATTTTTCTTCTAAGAGTACAGGTATCTATGTCAAACCCTTAGCTACCATCCCACTCCCACACACTCAAATATTTAACTCCAGTGGCTCCTATTTCTTCAAGGATTAAGTACAAAAGTATAAAAGTGTTTTTGAAACCGTGTAAAATGCAATCCTTTCTTTTCTTTCCAGTGTTGCTATATGTTGTCCATACAATACAGTGACACTCCTTTTGTGGATTCTTGTGTTTACCTGTCTTTTGCCTGCTTTTGAATACTGTTCTTCCTCACTTTAACCTGCTGTCTTCTCTGTCTTCCTTAAATTTTTTAGTTTTGTTATTTCTGTAATTTTTTAAAATTTCAAGTTGAAAGATTTATTTTGAAATTTTAATACCACATCCTGTGCTTATTTTAGTTTCACTTAGTTTTTAGCTTTCTAAATTTTAAACAGAAATTAAGGAACATGATTATTTACCTGAGGATTGCTTTCTCTTCCATAAATCTTGGCATGCTTTTGTCATGACGATCTTCTGTCACAATTGTTTGTATGTGTCCTTGGACTTGGTCAGTATTCAGTATTTCATTCCAATTTTATTTGCTTCTGTGACTTTGATTTTTTTACTTCCTTAAATGATTATTCTTTTCATCTTGTTTCACTCTGTAAAGAAAATTTACCATTTCTGCTTTTTTAATATTTCCTTCTGATGTCTGTGTCGCCCAATACATTTTTATTGAAATTTTATTTGGTGCTGAAAAATACATTTTTTAGCAGTCCAATTTAGAAAATTTCACTAACCTTTTAATTACAGTTTCCCTAGCAATTTGATTTTTTTTTCACTCTTTTGATATATCTTCCTATTAGACTTAGCCAAAAATGAGAGAGCAACATTGAAATCTCTGCATTTTTGTAGTTACTTTTTCTTTAATGAATCTAGAGAGTAAGATGGTTGGGGAATAAAAATTTAACATTGATATTAATTTGTTATTTGTAGTTAATTTCAGCATAATGTAGGTTTCTTGTTTATCTCTTCATATGTTGTGAATGTTTTTGTATTATATCAAAGCAAGTACTGATTTTTAGATTCACCTCTGGTGTGGTAATTTTTTTTTATCTCTATATATGACATTTTAAAAAGATGTTTCTTAAGAGTTTTGGGGGCTTTTTTTTCTCATCTGTTGTTCTCTTTTCTTGGTTATATTATTGAATCTACTTACTTTCAAATGTCCTAGATTTATATTTTCTTTCATTAACCTCTAATTTTTTTTTCAAGTTAGAATCCCCCCCACTTCAATAAAGACAGTATTTTGTCCCTTTATTTATATGCCTTAAGGCAACTTTTTTCTCATCTGATCTTTTCCTACTCAACATATGTATGTCCTTTTCTTCCCCTCCCAGTTTTTAAATCTTTTGGTAGTTTTGCTGGATTTATCTGTCCTGTTTTATTTTATCTATTTAATTTTCCCTTTTTTTGTTTTGCTTAAATAGTTAAATAAAATCCTTCTTTTCTTCCCTTTAAACTTGTTTTGCTCATTGTAATGGTAATAGGAATTTGAAAATCTTCCCTGCCCCATTGACCTAGGCCTAGGTGAACTTGAAGACCTTTCCTGATCTGAAAATAAACTCAGCCTCCTCATGGGCTGAATGTGGACATATAGAGCCTGTGGCAGGGGGCTTGTTTTTCAGAAAGGGACAACTTTTGTTATTTTGTAGTCAAGTAGGTCATGGGGGTTGTGACCTTCTCTGAACCTATAGAAGGGTTCACCTGTGCACCTGTGAGAGGCAAGGTTTTGCTTTGGTGCTTGCTTCTGGGACTAGTTCTGTGATTTGGCCAGATTTAGAAAAGCAGATGTTGGTGCTTCTCTCACTGGTAACTATCTGTAGTTAAGTAATGGTTAAGACAGCTAGAATTTCTGTCTGTTGAATTGTTATTTTCTCTCTATTTTTGTCATTTTCTCTATATTTTTTTGTCTGTTTGTAGCTTTTGTTTGTATTCTCTGAAGTTCAGGGTTCGGACTCTTTTCCCTGAACTAGGTAGGCAATTGTAACATTTCATTGTAGTAAGATTCTTAACCCTTTTTGAGTTGCTTTCCTTTAGAAAAGCAGATCAAACAGGCTGTGCTAGTAGCCATCCTGGGTATGCTAGGGTGCTTGCTGCTACATTGATTAAATTTAAAATTTCCATTTTTATTCCTCTAAAATAAGGATTTCTTCTTTCCCTTCATTATTTATCTTGCTTTTCTATCTATTTTAGACTTTTGTTCTTTGATCCATGCACCATGTAGTTATAGAATAAATGCTTCTAAGATGTCTTATTTTTAGATTGTTTTTCTAAATATTTTCTGTTATTGCCTTGTGTAGATCTTGTCCCCCTGCCTCCCATATTCTTTTGAGTCTCACTTTTAAAATACCAGTATCTGCAGATATCTGAGAATATATTGCCTCATGGTAGGAATTTTCTTGTGTCTCTCCTTGTTAATTAAGCTCTTCCATTTTCCCCCACATTTGCTAAGTAGTAACTTTCCTAGGTGTGTATGCCTTCACAGACTTGTAATTCTCAATTGTCTCCAGAAACTGATTCTATTTCTGCTGCAAGATGAGTGGTCTCTACCAACCTCCAGACTATATCTCCCTTGATAGAAAATCTTTGTTCCCCCATGTAAGTATGCATCAGTGATATCTGCTGCTACTTCTGAAATAAGAATTCCCTTCTGTCTGCCTTTTTTTTTGTCTACCCATTTTCTGGTAGGCTTTCATTTTCTTGAGAAACTACAGGAATAATTTTTTTTCCTTTGTTAACTTTTGACTTGATTAGGCAGGATTAAATATGCCCTGCTATCTTCCCTTCTACTCTCTCTATGCATTCTCATTATGTAGCTTAGTCTTACAAAAATATTAACTTGTAGTTCCAGTGTTGTGAGATTTAGTCCATGATGTCTAATTCTTGATTTTCTATAAACACTACTATTTGATTCCAATTTTCATCTTTGTATCCTTGTTTACTTTTATAAAGAAATCTCCTAATGTTCCCTTTGTTGTTGGTTACTATTTTTGTTTCCCCTCTTCGTATTTGTATTATCCTGGGGTGTTTGAGAAGCAAGTCATTTCTCTCTGTTTGGACTTGCTTCACATCCTTTTTTGGGGATTTAAAGTATCTGTTTTGGGGCTACTTGAAGTCAGGATTATTTTAGTTCAATCCTGCCTCAGATATTTCTGCATACTTGTGACCCTGAGCAAGTCCCTGAACCCTGATTGCCTTCCCTGAGCCCCCACCAAAAAAGTATCATCTTTTTTATTATTATTATTACTGGTTAGCCAAGTTCCTTTGCTGTGTGAAGCACATTTTCCCACCAGTTCCTTGTTTTATGGTAGATATAGAATATTCTTCTGTTCCTTTAGAGACCATATACTTTGTAGTTTAAGGTGTTTCACCTTCTTGCTTGCAAAATTTCACCTTGCTTGCAAAATTTTCTCTCAGTGGAGTTCTTCAATTAAACTATGGTATATATTGTAGATTGTAGCATAATTTTGTTTTTTCTTGAAGTCAATTTGTAGATTCTTTCCTTTGATACCTTGTAGACATATGTTGCATTAAGATGTTTGCTGTGTCTTTTTCTTGAGAATCTTTGGTAATTTTGGTCCTTTACTTGTATTGTTTCCTATTGTTCCTATTCTGACTCCTTCTGGTTGAGGTTTTTCTGTGGCTGGACCACAAAACTTTCTCCTACATTCAAAATATTTATGTTTCAATATCCTTCTTTGTCACAAGCTACTTGTTGCAGACTTAATGGAATGTAACTCCGTTGCACTCATAGGTCCTGCTTTAATTTATTTCAATGTTTGTCAGTTCTCTTATTGATCTCTTTGGCAGCACAGATGTACTTTGCCAACCAGATGTACTTTTCAAAGCAATGTCCTTCCATTTTATTCTACGTATGTGAGTCAGACTATTCAGCCTTCGATCTGTGTTCGATGAGTAGATGCTAAATGAAAACCTACAGATATAAGACTAGCCTTTATAATTTATTGATTGTTACTTTGTTGGACTTTTTATTGTTATAAATTCTCTTGCACACAATTGCTAGTTTGGCAAAATGTGAGAGGTCACTTTGGAGAAAACGTCCAGTGTTTCACCTTGTTTGTTAGGTTATCTAGAATTCTTGATAAATTTTTACCCTTTCTTCAGCAGCATTTTATTGTTAATAATTTTTGTAATATGTAAGTCATGTAAGGATATATTTAATACATGTGGACATTGATTAGTGAAGTTTTAATAACTAATCCTTAGTCAATTTTTAAAGGTAATTTGCATAGCTAAGAAATATATGCTACTTTTGATTTAAGTCTTTTGATGAATTTCTGATAAGAGTTTTCCAACTTTTGAAACAGTTACATTGAGGTACTCCACTATTCTTATTATCATTTTCTCTTTCACTTCCTCTTCTTCATGACTTTATTTATTAAGAGGGAGATATCAACCAACAGAGATAAGATTTGCCACTAATTGTTTCTGCATTGTGTTTTGATCATGTCTGTCTGATTGAACCTGTAAACCTTCAAAGCCTGATCTTGCATTACCCAACCATTTAACAAAGTTAGTATTCAGTTTACAAAATGCATGCTTTTTGCCTCATTTCTTTTGCATGCAGCATAGTAGTTGCAGTTGTGATTTGATCACCATAGAAAACTTCCAGTGTGTACCTTCTAACTGCTTTTTTTTTAATATTAGCAGTTCTTCTGTAACTTAGTCTCAGACTTGTTTCCCTATGATTAGAATTTAAATGACTGTAATGTTAATCTTATTTGAATATCTTCCCTGCCCCCTAATAGGCCAAATGTATTCACATGGTGCCTCTGGTGGGAAGAGTTTGCTCAACCATGGAGTTTCAGGAAGGGCAGGGGTTGCCCAGAGGGAAGCTTTTATTCAGAGCAGTTATGATGCTGGGGGTATGTGTTTCAGGAACCTCTGGAATGAATTCAGAGGCTCAACCATCTTTAAGTTAGTATGGTATAAGTTTATTGTTAAGCTTTACAGTGAGCAAGAGTTCTTAGGGAACCTGCAACCTTAAAGGTATAAAAAGGTTAAAGGTTTTTCTAGGATATTAGCCAATTATGCTAACTAGGTGAGTAAGGGTGGGATTAGGGAGGAATTAAGGAGTGGTCAGTTCTTAAAGGAACATGCATTTTTAATATCTACTGGGCAGGTGTATTGCACATAATTAACTGGGAAATAGCCCAAGTGGGGCTCTATGGAAGTGTGGTTTTAGGCTTGAAATGTGTCTAAGTCAGCTAGTGGTCAGGGCTGACTGAGAAGTGCTACCCATCAATGTCATGTTTGACAAAATGGATGTTGGGAACCTAGGCTAACAAGGGATTCAGGATATGTATAATTGGCTAGGAAGTTACTTATAGATAGTCCAGTGAAGGATTCATAGGTGCAGTATTTTGTTAGGGCGTGCTACCCTTGAGCTAGGGAGAAATTGCCTGAGACATTGTCTTGAGGTTGGGGAATTTTGAGGCTAGAAAGAAATGTGATTTTTCAAAGTAATGTGATTTTACAAACTGTGGTTCTTATAGGCACCCAAGCACTCCATCAGTGAGAAGTGGAGGCTAGCAGGCAGGTAAGCAGAGAGTTAGGCTTGTGATTGATTGTAAGGAGGCTTAAAGGTACAGTGTTGCTCTCTTCCAATGACATGTGTTAACTTCTTGGTTGCTATGGTGAATTTTACTTTCTGGTGTTTGATTTTGGCTTTCTAATTTGGCATTCAGCTCTCTGGCATATGAATAAATATTTTGTTCTAATATATGGAGAGTGTTATATTTTGTAATTCAACTTTATGCCCACTATGGGTTCTATGAATATTGCTTTTGCTATAGTGGTTTGTCTGTGGTCAGGTCTAGTTTCTGTCAGAAGTGGGTCTGGAAACACAGGTTTTCCTCCCATTCAAACTCAAGCGCTCTTTCTGCAACAGCATGCTACCTATCAAGAAATCATTTAAATGAAATAATTTCACCTTATGATTTCATTTTGTAATGAAATAGAAGATTGACTGGATTGGAGAGGGTTGTACATGATAAGTGAGTTGATTAAACATGAAGCTCTTTAAGAATTTATACTTCTTACCCTGCCTCTGTTTTTTCTTTGATGAAAAGAAAAGATCCATATATATATATATATATATATATATATATATATATATATGAAGTCAGAAAATCTGGTTTGAAATCTTGACTTTGCCACTCCTAGAAGCATTATGTTGTGCAATGCATTCCATTGACTTTATGTTTCATTTCTTTTGAATCCTTTTTGAAATATGTGGCGGGGGTGGGGGAGCTTGAGGTCCATATATCTCTATTGGAATTTTTAGCAGTAATTTAAGTCTTTTTTTCTAGTTTTACCCTTTGATACTGATGTATTTACTAACTTTGGATATACAAGGAATTTAGCAACTTTGCTTTAGCTGTTCCTGAATTTTTGTTTTAATTTTTATCTCCATAGATTAATCAGGATAGCAGAATTCCATTTCCCTACCTATTTCAACACTGAAGAAAAATTACTTTCAATGAGCAGCCAAATTCATTTGCATCAGGAACTTACTTGTAACCATATACTAAAAGGGTAAGCAGTACACTCGTCTTCTCTCATTTGACAATTCCACTATCCCTGTGCAGCTCTTTATAATATGATTCTCAGACTATTGCCATATGGATTGCTTGGTCTTCTTGCCCCAAGCCTCTCCCCACTCTAGTCCATCAACAGAGTTAACAGAGTGATCTTCCTGAATTGCTGATCTGACTGTCACATTACCCACCCTCACCTTCACTGAGTAAACTCATTTTACTCTCTATCATCTCTTGAATCATATAAAAATACTGTTTTTTGTTTTCAAAGCCCAGAATAACCACTTCTTGGCCCCAATCTCCCACATGCCCTGAGGTCCAATGACACTGGCATTTTTTCTTTGGTGTTCTTTACACAAGATCCTACATCTTTTATGTGTATGCAGTTTCTTTGGCTATCACTCATACCTGGAATGTTTCCTCCTAATTTTTGTCTCCTAGGTAGTGTCCTTTGAATATTTTAGGTTCAAGACAAAATTGCCTATACCCTGAGCCTACATGGATGAGCTGATACCTGGATAAGCCCAGGTATGAACCCAATTGTATGTACCCTGAGTTTAAATCCTATTAAAATACTCTGTTTTAATGGCAGTAATAACCTTGAGTAACTTAAGTTTTAAATGGAATTATTTTTTACTCTCCTTGATGACTCCTGACATCCTCTTCCCTATTTAATGGCTGTGCCTCTTCTCTGTCCATAAACTTTCACCTCATTTTCTTACTTCAAGTCTTAGTCTATTTTTGGCTTTAAAAACCAACCTCAAGTATAATGTTTATAGCCAACTTTTCCCAAACTTCCCTTCCATCTTATACCAAGTGAGGAAAGAAGAGGTTAATTATTTGCCCAGGCTCACATGGCTAGGAAGTATTCTGAGGCAGGACTTGGATTCATTGCTGTCTTCCTTACTTCAGGCCCAGCACTCTGTCCACCTGCCATTCACTGAGACACAACTTGTTTAATTGTTCCCCTTCTGATAGGTGTAATTCATATACTTTATCTCCTGTTCTGTATACAAGCCGTATTGGATTCAGTACTGGATGTGGAGTTGGGAAGACCTTCTATCCAATCCATCCTCAGGTGCTTATAAGCTCTATTACCTTCAGTAAAAACCAGGTAAGTACCATGTGTGTCATGTGTGTCACTTTTCTCATGTATACTAATCACACAGGACTGTTCCCTAGTTATCATGAAGATCAAATGACATAATATGTACAAAGGACTTGGCAAACCTATATAAAAATTTACTACATAAATCCCAGATGTTCTTTGCTCCCAGAAATAGCAGTGTACCTTGTGTAATTTGGAACTGTGTGAGATACACGACCTTTATCCCCCCAACAAAACAGAGGTTTCTCAAGGCAAAAACAGAAGCTCTTTACTTCCCTAGTCAAGTCTCTCCAGAGATGGGCATCATCTACCCCAGAGCAAGTTGATATCAGGACAGTTATATACCCCAATACAAACAATTCTAAGAAAACTCACAAAAGCCCTTCCCTATATCTGGACCTCCATTCTCATTGATGGGATGTATGGCCTCACATTCTAGGTACTCAATGCAAACACATATTTCAGCTCTTTTCCTCATCCAGAAAAGGTAGGTGGTTAAAATAGTATTCTAAGAGGGCTAAGGGAAGGGCGGCTACTACCTGATTTCCCTGAAATCAAGCCATTTACAGGAAAATGAAACTCAGGCCTACAGGAGGTTAGGACGCAGCTCAATTCTGGTGACTATTACTCCTATTTTTTGAGAATACTTTCACCCATTTCACTCAGGACCTTTTTTCACTGTTGCTTTTCTTTGAAATCATTTATTCATTTGCTTAAAACCCCATCTCTGTTGAAGTTTACTCCTAGTTTGTGTCATTCTGAGTAGCCCTTGGTTACATTTGAATGACATTTTTGTCCTCATTTATTGTTCTTAGCAGTAAATCAACCCACATTTAGTTAATTCTAACTCTGTTACCACTGAGCTAGTCAATGGACATAAAAATCCCTCCTCACATATGTACCACTTCTCCACATTGTCCCCAAGTACCATGTCTTTAATACAGAAAAAAAAAGTATATGAAATATTTCAGTGTCTATTGTTTTTTATCAAGTTTTTTTCTTAGTGGTATTTATTTTCCTGATAGTGCAATATTTAGTAAAAGTTTTTAGATCTTTTATGAAGTCTAAATTGTATTCCACAAGTTTTGACTCCAATTCCTAAAATTATTATTAATGCAGTATTACACCTATCTTTCCACAATCCAGTGAACGCTGAGTAGTACATCTTTTTCCATCTTTGCCAATTTGTTGAGTGTGTTGTTAAACTTCAGGGTTCAAAAGACTAGACATTTATTAATTCCTTTTTATATGAGTGAGATTTCCTTCTATATTCTCTTCTGTCCTATCCTAGAGAGCCATGCTTTATAACATTGAATTTAAAATAGTTAAGAGTGAAATTTTCTTATGAAGGAAAAGCACTCAAAAATTTGAGAAGATTTAACATTGCATGCATTCATTCATGCCTGTAAATATTCTATTTCTCTAAAAGTTGCTCCTACCTCTTTTGGAGCATCTTTTTCTTTATAAATCAGTTGATATTTACTTTCACTAGTTTTGTGATCAACATTCTCATCATGTCAACAGCCTACCTCTTTTTTGAATCATTTGTCTCCATGATATAATTTTTGGCACTTCTCTATGTATTTTTTTGATTATTTGTTTATCCATGACCATTCATTAAGTTCTATCCATGATTGCTCTGGGTGCTTTCCAAAATTGATTCTTCTTAGTATTTGTAGACTTCCAGCTTGACACCATCATTTCCATATAGCAGTCATTTAATAAATGATTAAGATAAAGGTGTCTTGTAAGGTCTATACAGATGAGAAGATTCTTCCTAAACCCTTCACATGTATCAGTCCTCAGCAATAATATTTGTCGACTTGATGGGTGGTCTGAAACTTGACCATATAACTTACAATGCTTGTTTTTTCATAGCTCTTAATTTATCTGTTTCACTGAACTTCTAATCATGTTGAAATTATTCACAGTATTTGCATGAAAATCGACCAGAAATTCTAGTGAATGAAATAACACTATAGTGTTAACAACATTGTTCTGCATGCTATATGACAGCTTAAGAAAAAAATTGCTGGAAAACTTGAGCAGTCTGACATTGAGGTATGTGTAACAAAAAAAAGGTACTTGGCCAAGATGTTGGGGGTCCAGAATGCACATTTTGAGTACGTGCAAATGCGGACATGGACAAAACAAAGTTCATATTTTCACATTTTTAATGACATGTTGACATTTCTTCCTTACTGTTAAATGTTTTAAAATATTAACTCTTTTAAAGGGAATTGAGTTACTGGAGGAAGAATTTACCTCCAAGGGAATTAAAGTTTTGATTATTGATTCTATTGCTTCTGTGGTCATAAGGGAGTTAGATACTCAACTTCGAGGCAATATGAAAGAGAAAAGTAATTTTTTTGGCAAGAGAATCATCATTATGGAAGTATTTGTCTGAGGAATTTCAATAATAAGTTTTTCTTTTTCATTCATCAACTGCCTGACATCTATTATCAGGACAAAATTGTAGAAGGAGAAAAAATAAAACCAGATGGTTGTTTTATCTGTTTGGTTTCAATTTATGTTTTCAGTTTTAACTTGGGGCAGACAACAGAGTTGTAAAATGTTGCCTCCAGTCACTCTTGCTGTTCATTTTTTGGGCACATATCATATTTCTCTCCCTCCTTTTGTCACACCCTTGTAATTGATATGCATATAATTGCACAGGCAGAATCATAGTTGTTTTCCTAGTCACTGTTCCTTATGTTATCATTTTCATGGTTTTTGTACTTATACATGATAAAAAGTTTAATTTGGGCTTTGAATCTTAAGCTAGAACTAAAGCTCTTTGTAAAGAGCCCGGCCTTAAGGACTTCTTTTGGTAAATACCTCATTTGCAAAAATTGGGTTGATAACTAGGGATTTTTTTCTGTATATAGGAGAGATAACACTTGGTATAGAGGCTTCACAGCGTCACGTTGCATTTGGTTAGACCCTTTTAAGCTCTCAACAGACAATTCTGGATGCTTTCTAATTTTGGAATTTAGGGTTTCTATTTTTTTCTCCTACAAATAAGAGTTTTCTGTTTTGAGAAGAACTTTTCCAAAAGTAATGAGTTAAAGGGGAGGTAAATTTCTAATTAAATTAACTTGTTTAAGAAATAATTTCCAATGGGAGTTGAATTCATTTCATCTGTCTCATTGTTCTAGAAATTTATCCTGATAGTGACAAATGAAATGGAAAAAAAGGTAAAATATAGTAATTTATGAGAATGAAATTTGTTATGTGTGTTGTAAATATATCTTGCAAAAGTATGAATAATTAAAAAAATCTCTGCTTGCAGAGATCATACATTTTAAGGGGAGAGACAGCAAGGGCATATAGGAACATATGCAGCTGAAAACATACATTTTAAATTGTCATAGATATCTACAATATCTGTGATTGCAACCCTTTTGGCCAGGATGTACATTAAGTAGTTGGGGATGGTTAATCAGAAAGGACTTCATGGCAGAAGTTGGTGCCTGATGTTCACCTTAAAGAGAGGTACTTATGTGGTACTATAAAGGAGAGGCTATTTAGTAATGGCATATGGCTACTACCCATACCAGTCTCCCAGAAGAACAGAGAAAAAGCACCATTTGTCTAGAGAGTAGAAAATGAAAGGTAATCCATATTGAGGTTGGAAAGATAGGTTGGAGCCAGGCAAGATTAAGCAGACATATTTTATCATAGAGGTGTTTTCAAGTCACAGTAGGTTGATTGAATACATAAACCATATAGGATCTCTAGGAAAAACATAAATATTACATTACCTTCTTAGTCTATATTGTTTGTGTTTCTCCAACTTAAGAGTCCCAGTATAATGAACATTCCCCTCCTCATATTTTGCCACAGTATATCTCAATAGTGCTTGCCTTTTTTATCAAGAATAATTCAAAAATATGGTAAATACAGAGCCATATATAAACACATACATCAGACTGATTTTGGCCATAGGACTGCTTTCATTTCTTATGCATTACCCTCTGTGTAATCTTCCAGCATCATTAATAATGCAGTAAATGTTAAGACTCTCATATAGAGAATGAAAAGTTGTGATAACTTTGTACCTTTACAGAATTCTGTTTTCAGGGGTAGCAAAGGCAAACATAAAATTTTCAGGTATTTTACTTTTAAATGTTTGAAAACTATATCCAATTAATTTTGGAAATCACTAAATTTGAAGACAAATTTGTAAATTGAAATTTTATATAAAATCAATGTGGGGAAAGTATTTTAATGTTTCAGGGAAATCAAATAATCAGAACTCTGCAAATGGTTGAAAATTAAACTCTGTTTCTCATGGTTCTTATATGTAAAATGTTGGCTAACTTCACTAAGGTTAAACAACAAAATGATAACAAAAATCTATTTACAAATGCAAGGTGTCCTACTTCTCATCTTGGGTTCAAAGCAGAAAAGCACACTATCACCTTGAAATCATGTTTTTGGTGTTGTGATAGGTTAGTTTTTGGCACAAAATTGTCCTCAAAATATAAAATGCCAAATGTCAGCTCTTAGACATCAGGGACTATTTCCCCTTTTTTATTAATTTCCTGTAACTAGGATAATGCCTGGCACTTTGAAGCTGTTTAAGAAATCCTTCTTGATTGACTGAGTCTATTAAATCTTACCTTTATAGTATAAAACAATGATTCTTAAGAAAGCAAGACTTCTATGAGGAAATAACTCTCATCACCAATGTAAATAAACCAAAACCATATTTTCTTTTCACCTGTAAGGTATTGTTGCTTTCTTGAAGAACTTGAAATATTTTCCCAAAGACCACCCACTAAAGCTCTGGTTGAACAGGATCGTCCAAACAAAATGTCTCATGTGAACCCCAAATTCTAAAATGTTGTATACAACAATAGAAGTATATGGAAAAATTCCGACGAAATCAAGGAGTAAGAAAAGAAGGGCCTGCGATATTATGACACACAACAGAGAAATGTAACATAGAAACACACCGAGGAGTCTTTGTTCCACTCTCCCTTTAATTCTTGATCTAATTCCTGTCTCTATTTTGACATTATCTTTTTATGTCCTCTTCTCCAAATGTAATATGATTAAATTTGTTTTGAGACAAATAGGAAGTTACTACTGGGCTGCTATCATCTCCCTAAACCAGGAAAATTTCCATTTCTATAGCAGCTCAGACTGTTTTCCAGTTGAGTCACAGTCAGACAGTTATTTTTTGTGTTGGGTTGATATTATTTTACCAATACAAACTTGACTCTTTGCTCTGCATTTGGTTTACTTTTGTCCCCACTTTTTCAGTTTTTTCTTTTGGCCTTTTTCCTTTTACTCAATTAGCCACTAAAATTAGGCACAAAAGATATTATAGAGCTCTAAGTGATTTGGCTAGGTATTTATGTAAATGATAGGGACCTCTTGAACCTTACACTGTTTTAATGATGCTGAGATATTGGTGATGCAAAACATGATAGTCAAGTTGAGAAAAATCGAATAAAAGGGGGTGAAGACCACACACAGAAAAAAAAAATTGAAGGGAATATTTGTCTGTTTTTAGATTCCATCAATTTTTCTGGATGTGGACAACATTTTTCAGTATGAATCCTGTGAATTTTCTTGCCCAATTTTAATCCTGGGAATAGCAAAGTCATTTGGTATCTGTCATTAAAGAGTATTCTTGTAGCTTATGTATATTGTTTTCCTGTTTATGTTCACTTTACTCTGTATGATTTCCTGGAGGTATTTCCAATACACCACTTATCAATGAAAATAGATAGGGAGCTGTAAAAGAAAAAGGTATGTAATATTAGCATCATGTAATCTAAAGTGTATACCCTTTCTACACCTTTTAGAAAACCAATTTCATGTTCATCACTTCTTGTGAAAGTGTCATTTCTGTATATAACTTCTGATTGTGTTTTAATACAATGAGCGATATAAGACATATTTAAGGCCTATAGGGTATTCTTATGTCTCCTACATTAAATGTCTCCATTATAGTTTAATAACAAAACTTCAAATTTGTATAAAACTTTGGACTTAAAAAAAATACTTTTTTCGGGGGGTGGAGCCAAGATAGCGGAGTAGAAACAGCGTATCCAAGGCATTCTCCCCCCAGATTACCTCCAAACTATGTAAAAGGGGACTCTGAACAACTTCTGGAGCCCAAGCACCCACAGAACGTCACAGAGAAGCTAACCTCCTGCTGAGAACAGCCCAGCAGCCCTGCAGGAAGGACCAGCGCAGCGGTCTGGGAGCCAGCTGCTGTGTGTGGAGAGCCAAGCCCAGGTCCGTGTGAGCCCCGGTTTTAGCCCCAGGGCGGCCAGGCCAGCAGCTGGCTGGAGGGACCCCAGAACACCAGTTGCTGTGGCAATTCCAGAAGTATCAACACAGACATGCCTAAGACAAAGTGAGAGGTTAGTGCCCTATGGACTTTGGGACCAGTATTTGGGGAATGCGTTGGCTTCCTCCCCTGGGGGCTAGAAGCTGCTGAGGAGACACTCCATTTTGTAGTTTTCAGTGGCAGCTCCAGCTCCAGGCCTGTGAACTGTAGGGAGATCCAGCAATCACTCTTGGGGGGTAATCACTCTTGCTTTAACCTCCCTGGATCTGGATTGTGGTCTGGGGGGGGAGGTCATGGGGTGGATATCCAGCTTGCGAGAAACAGAAGTTGTCACCCCACACGTTCAGGACAAAAGCTTCCCTGTCTGGTGGCAGAATCATACTGTGGCAATAAGCCCCAAAGTCAAGTAATTAAGTGGCAACATGCCAAGGCAAAGAAAACAAACAGAAAAAATGCAACATTAGACTCCTATTTTGGGGGCAAAGAGGATCGAAGCATAGAATGGGAAGAGGACTGTGAGGTCAGAAGTCCTGCTCCAAAAGCCCCAAAGGAAAATATGAGCGGGTTACAGGCCATAGAGTACCTTAAGAAGGACTTTAAAAATCAAATAAGAGAAGTGGAGGAAAAATTGGGAAGGGAAATGAGAAGGATGCAGGAAAAGTATGAAATGAGGGTCAACAGCCTGACTGAGGTAAACAACACTGTAAAAAATAGACTAACTCAAATGGCAAAGGAGGCCCAAAAGGGCAATGAGGAGAAGAATGCCTTAAAAAGCCAAATTTGCCAGATGGAAAAAGAATCTCAAAAGCCCGCTGGGGAGATTCATTCCTTCAGAGTTAGACTTGAGCAAATGGAAGCTAATGACTTTATGAGAAATCAAGATACTGTTAAGCAGATCCAAACCAATGAAAGAATAGAAGGCAATGTGAAATATCTCATGGGAAAAACCACTGACCTGGAAAATATATCCAGGAGAGACAATTTAAAAATTATTGGACTACCCGAAAGGCATGATCAAAGAAAGAACCTAGAAATCACCCTTCAAGAAAATCTCAAGGAAAATTGCCCTGATGTTTTAGATGCAGAGGGCAAAATAGAGGTTGAAAGAATCCACCAATCACCTCCTGAAAAAGATCCCAAAAAGAAAACTCCCAGAAATATTATAGCCAGGTTCCAGAATCCCCAGATCAAGGAGAAAATCCTACAAGCAGCCAGGAAGAAACAATTGCAATATTGTGGAAACACAATCAGAATAGCACAGGACCTGGCAGCTTCTGCACTGAGGGATCTAAGGGCATGGAATATGATATTCCAGAGGGCAAAAGAGCTGGGAATGAACCCAAGGGTCACCTACCCAGCAAAACTGAGTATCTTGTTTCAGGGGAAAATATGGTCATTCAGTGGAATAGAGGACTTTCAAGCATTCTTGAGGAAAAAACCAGAGTTGAATACAAAATTTGACATCCAGACACAAGAAGCAAGAGATGCCTGAGAAGGTAATCAGGGAAAGGAAACCAAAAGGAAGTTATCAAAGTTGACCTATTTACATTCCTACATGGAAAAACAATAACTGTGACTGATGAAACCCCTCTCAGTATGAAAATAATGGAAGAAGGGTGTATGGTCATTTGAATACATATGTGAATGTGTGTATATATGTTTTCAGTTATACATGTATAGAGGGCATAGGTTGAATTTGTTGGGAAGGGATGATACTTAAGGGGTGAAATTATGAGGTGAGAGAGGAAAGTGGCAAGAGGAGATGGGGAGAGACAGGGTAGGGTAAACTATCTCATGTAGAAGAAGCAAGGAGAAGTGGCTGCAGGGGAGGGGAAGAACAGGAAGGCAAAAAGGCAAAACCACATTCTCATTGAATTTGGTTCAGGGAGAGAATGACATACATGCTGAATGGGATATCTCACCCTGCAGCAGAATAGGGGAAGGGGGATGAGAAGGGGGATGAGAAGAGGGATGATGGATGGGAAGGCATTATTGGGGGGAGGGGAGGTTGGAAGTACCCACTATAGAAGAGGGACAGGATCAAAGTAGGGAATGGATCAGGTGGGGGGTGGGAAGGGTGGGAGGGAATTATATGCAGCCTTGTACAATATATCTACTATGGTAATGTTTTGCATAGCTAGACATGTACAACATATACTGAATTACTTATCTTCCCAGAGGGAATGGGTGACAAGGGAGGAATGGAATGAATCTGAAATTAGAGGTCTTAAAATTAAAATGTTTCAAATATATATAAATACTATTCTTAATACACTTTTGCTTGTAATTGGGAGATAAGATGTGCAGGCATTGGGGCACAGAGATTCACCTTGCTCCAATGGAAAAGTCGAAGTGGGTATGGGAGAAGATATGGGAGAGAGCCAATTGGAGGAAGGGATATCTTGTGGGACTGCTATTCTGGGATGGTGGGTAGGGGAAAAAACGGGGGAAAAATTGTAACTCAAAATCTGGCGGAAATGAATGATATAAAACAGAAGTTAATAAAGCATTTGTTTAATAATAAAAAAAGAAAAATACTTTTTTCATAAGAATAATCTATGTGAATGCCTCAAATTTCTGCCATTCTTTAATGAGTAATGTTCCCCATGTTTCTGATTAGTGTTGTGACCAAATGCAGCAGTTTTATTTTTTCTTTTCTTTTTTTTTTTTTTTTTGTTGGTCATGCCTTCTGTTTTTAAACTGTTTTAAGTCAAGGAGCAATTAGATAACCAGCTTGCTGAAATCAGTAAGCTTTTAATTTCATAGAGAACTGTAATGGTTTTGTTTGAAGAAACATTCGCAAGTAGCCAGGGCAGAGTTCTTTTTGTTCCTGAATCTCTTTGCCTTTCCATGACCATGTTGGGGTGGCTAGGTGGCCCAGTGAATAGAGCACCGGCCCTGGAGTCAGGAGGATGTGAGTTCAGATCCGACCTCAGACACTTAAGACACACAAAAAAGTATCCATGTGACCTTGCGCAAGTCATTTAACCCCAATTACCCTTTACAAAGAAAAAAAAGCCCATGCTGATAGTGTCCTTCACCATTGGCAGCATGGCACTGCTATTATCTACTTTCATCTCTATAACAAACACAATGTCATGATCCACAAAGATAACCCTTACAGCCACTCTGGTCCTGTTTGAGGTCATAGCAACATTTTCTGTTGTCCCCACCTATCCTCAGGATTCTCAGTGTATTTTTCTCCACTGGTGGAAGAATCTTTGAATCCTCCTGTTCCTGTTCTTCCCTCCAAAATAAAAGTCAGTCTGGGAACATTCCATGATATTTTGTCCTCACTTTAAACTTCTGTCTTGACTTTTTGTGTGCTCCTGGTGTGGATGAAATAACTTACTTTGTTATTGTATTTATTAATCATTTCAGTATGTCATTTTGTTTTATCAGAGTAACTATGTGGGAGTTATGCTGTCTACCTACATTTAAGAAATCCTCTTAGAACCAAATTTATAAGATTTCAGTAAGCAACACTAAAATTATTGGTTTCTGATAAAGTCATTAGGTTCCAATTGATGCACTCTAATTTTGAAGGAGTTATTTTCTCCAGTGACTTTTTGAAATATCTTTTCCTTTTGGCAAATTTGGCTTCTTAAAACATTTTTCTCTTTATTGGCTTTTTGTGGCCTCTTTACCCATTTGAGTTATTTTTTTGTTTTTGTTGTTGTTGTAGTTTTTAATTTTGTGGTTTCCCATCTTTCAACTCACCTGTCCTTAAAATGGGAACTTTCATTTCTAGAAGATACTGAGTAACAAATTTTCTCTTGAGTTTTTCTCCTACCCATGACCCAAAAACAGCAATCCCACTGGACTATCTATCCCCACCCCCAATCTGCTCTCTCCTGTATCTTCCCCAGTCCCCTCTCCAATCTCCTCTATGAGACATCTCCCATACCCATACCCTATCTGACTTTCCAGTAGGGCATGGTGGAATTTCTATGCCCCAGTAGATCTTATTTCCCAGTGACATGTAAAATAATAATATTATATATATATATATATATATATATATATATATTTTAGATGTCAAATTATGTTTATTATTATGAAATTATTTTCCAATTATTATTATGAAATTATTTTTGGTAAATGGCACACTATGCCTTAAACTCAATGCCTTTAGTTCTAAGTCTTTTTATTTAGATTTTTAATAATTTTATTATTTTAATTTTTAATTCTAATTTCTGAATAATTCTTTTTTTTTCCATTAAACAAATGCTTTATTAACTTCTGGTTTACATCATTCATTTCCACCAGATTTTGAGTTACAATTTTTTCCCCCATTTTTTCCCTACCCACCAGCACAGAATAGCAGTCCCACTAGATATGCCCTCATCCAATCTGCTCTCTCCCGTATCTTCTCCCATACCCCCTTGGATTTTGCCATTAGGGCAAGGTGAATCTCTGAGCCCCAATGCCTGGACAGCTTATGAAACATTTAATTTTAAAACTTTGATTTTCAGATCCATTCCCTTCCTCCCTTGTCACCCACTCCCTCTGAGAAGATAAACAATTCAATATGTGTTGTACATGTATAGCATAGTAGATATATTGTAAAAGACTGCTTATATTTCCCTCCCACCTGGTCCATTCCCTACTTTGATCCTGTCCCTCTAGGAAAGTGGGTACTTCCTAGCTCCCCCTAGAATGCCCTCCCCTCCATCATCCCCCCTCTTATCCCCTTTCCCCTACTCTCCTGCAGGGTGAGATATCCAATTTAGTATGTATGTGATTCTCTCCTTGAGCCAACTTCAATGAGAATATGGTTGTGCCTTTTTGCCTTCCTGTTCTTCCCCTCCCCTGCAACTACTTCCCCTTGCCTCTTCTACATGAGATAGTTTACCCTACCCTGTCTCTCCCCATCTCCTCTTGCCACTTTCATCTCTCACCTCTTGACTTCACCCCTTAAGAATCATTCATTCCCATCAAATTCAACCTGTGCCCTCTATCCATGTATACCTGTAAACATATGCCCATATACCCTTCTTCAATTATTTTCATAATGAGAAAGGTTTCATCAGACACAGTTATTGTAAGAATGTAAATAGTTCAACTTTGATAAGTTCCTTTTGATTTCTTTTCCTTGATTACCTTCTCAAGTATCTCTTTCTTCTTGTGTCTGGATGTCAAATTTTCTATTCAACTCTTGTTTTTTCCTCAAGAATGCTTGAAAGTCCTCTATTCCACTGAATGACCTTTTTTTCCCCTGAAACAAGATACTCAGTTTTGCTGGGCAGGTGACCCTTGGGTTCATTCCCAGCTCTTTTGCCCTCTGGAATATCATATTCCATGCCCTTCTATCCCTCAGTGTAGAAGCTGCCAGGTCCTGTGCCATTCTGATTGTGTTTCCCCAATATTGAAATTGTTTCTTCCTGGCTGCTTGTAGTATTTTCTCCTTAATCTGGGAGTTTTGGAACCTGGCTATAATATTCCTAGGGGTTTTCTTTTTGGGATCTTTTTCAGGAGGTGATTGGTGGATTCTTTCAACCTCTATTTCCCCCCTCTGGGTCTAAAATATTGGGGCAATTTTCCTTGAAAATTTCTTTAGTTTTCTAGGTTCTTTCTTTGATAATGGCTTTCAGGTAGTCCAATAATTTTTAAATTATCTCTCCTGTATCTATTTTCCAGGTCAGTGGCTTTTCCCATGAGATATTTCACATTGCCTTCTATTCTTTCATTGGTTTGGATCTCTTTAATAGCATCTTGATTTCTCATAAAGTCACTGGCTTCCATTTGTTCCAATCTAATTCTGAAGGAATGATTCTCCTCAGTGAGCTTTTGAGATTCTTTTTCCTTCTGGCAAATTTGGCTTTTTAAGGCATTCTTCTCCTCATTTCCTTTCTGAGCCTCTTTTGCCATTTGAGTTAGTCTATTTTTTAAGGTGTTGGTTTCCTCAGTCAGGCTGTTGACTGTCATTTCATAATTGTCTTACATCTTTATCATTTATCTTCCCAGATTTCCCCCCACTTCTCTTATCTGCTTTTTAAGGTCCTCTGTGGCCTGTAGCCAGTTTGTATTTTCATTTGGGACTTTTGGTGCAGGAGTTCTGACCTCACAGTCCTCCTTCATGCTTTGATCCTCTTTGCCCCTAAAATAGGAGTCCAATGTTGAATTTTTCTTATTTTGTTTCTTTTGCCTAGGCATGTTGCCACTTAATTACTTGATTTTTGGGCTTGTTGCCACAGTAGGACTCTGCCACCAGACAGGAGAGCTTCTGTCCCAAACATGGGGTCTTCACAACTTCAGCAGCTTGGGTGGTCTCTGTAAAGCCTCCACCCTCTCTGGCAAATTGGATACCCACCCCAAACCTCCCCCCCCACCCCCCCGCCCCAGGCCACAATCCAGATGCAGGCATTTTAAAGCAAGAGCAATTAACCCCCAGACTGATTGCTGGATCTCCTTACAGTTTGCAGACCGGGAGCTAGAGCTGCCACTTACACTGCAAAATGGCTTCTGTGTCCCAGGTTTCTTCAGCAGCTTTTCGCCCCCAGGGGAGGAAGCCGACGTGTTCCCCAAATACTGGTCCCAAAGTTCATAGGGCACTAACCTCTCACTTTGTTCTAGCCATATCTGTGCTGATAATTCTGGAGTCGCCACAGGTGCTGGTGTTCTGGGGTCCCTCCAGCCAGCTGCTGGCCCAGCTGCCCTGCGGCTAAAACCGTGGCTCATGTGGGCCTGGGCTTGGCTCCCAGAGTGCTGTGCTTTAAGTTCCCAGTGTGCTCTGCTGCCTGCTCTCAAAGCGATGCGCTCGCTGCTCCCTGCAGGGCTGCTGAGCTGTCCTCAGGGGGAGGTTAGCTTCTCTGTGTAGTTCTGTGAGTGCTGGGGCTCCAGAAGTTGTTCAGCGTCCCCTTTTACATTTTTTGGAAGTGGTGTGGGGCAGAGCACCTTGGAAGTGTTGTTTCTACTCCGCCATCTTGGCTCTGCCCCCTCTCTATATTTTCTAAAACATTTAATTTTAAACCTTTAAATTCCAGATGCTTAGCATACCTTCCTCTTTACCACCCTTACTGGGAAGATAAGCAATTTAGTTAGCATATGTTACACAGGTGTAGCCATGGAAAACATTTCTATAGATACACTGTGAAAGAATGACTACATTTCCCTCTATCCCATCCTAACCCTGTAATTTTAGAGAATTCAATCTTGTCCCTTTTGAAAAGTGGATGTTTTAAAGTGTTTCTAACGTCCACCATCCTCTTCCCCGCTACTCTCCTATAGGGTGAGATATCCTATTTAGTGTGTATGTAATTCCTTCCTTAAGACAAATTCATTGAGAATAAGGTTGATGTTCCTGTACGTTGATATTCCTGTTCTTTCCTGGTATTGTAAATTTTCCGTTACTTCAATATGAGATATTTTACCCGATTTTATCCATCTCTACCCTTGTTATTCTATTCTCTTTTCACAGGAATGCATCCTCTGTGTAGCCACCAGAAGCACTGCTACACTGGCCAAACTACCCTGTTACCAGCAACCAATCTTGGATATGGATCCCAGCAAGGTGGATTAGCGATTTGTAATAAGTAAATAAAATAATATAAATACATAAAAGTAAATTATTGCAATAAAACAATACAAAAATAAACTAATACAAAAAAAGAAGCCCAACAACACACAGAAAAAGAAAACCACACACCCAAATATATATATATATATATATATATATGTATAGATAGATATAGATATAGATATAGATATATACATAAATATAGTCTCCATGTGCTTCTTAAAAAAGAGGAAGGCGGGCGGGTCTAAAGGGGTGGCACCACACCCCCTCCTGTGGGCAGGGGGCGCCACTCTTTGTCTATCACATTTTTATCAGTTTGTTTTTTTTGAGTTGTATGTTATGAATCACATCTAATCATACGTGTTTCTTTTATTATACACTATAATCCATTATAACATTCTACAAAATATGTCATGTCTTGTATGCTATTCTCTTATATCATGTGACGTATATTGTATCTCCATGCATGTTGCAAGGTGTGCGTTGTGTGATTTATATTTCCATCTGACACCACATGAAATCTCATATGTTGCATGTTATTGTATGTCAGTTTTTATATGTGCTATCACATGATGGTGTGTTCTGTTTTCACATTCATCATTTGTTGTTAACACTTTATCACATTGAGTTATATTATCATGTTTTATTGGTTTTCATGTTTCATTATTACATGTCACTCTTTTTTTTATGTTCTGCTTTTTCACACCCTGTCATATTTTATCATGCCGCATGTTGTATGTGTTGAAGTGTCTCTTAATGCTTCCACGTGTTGCTATTGCATGTTGTCACAATTTATGATGTGTTGTCAGATTCTAATATTTTTCCATGCGTTATCACATCTTGTCTCATGTTGCATGTGTTTAAATGTTTTTCACTTTTCCCATGTTACCACATGTATGTTTTCCACAGAAGTTCTCACATATGTTCTCACCTGTCATCATATGTTGTTTTATATATAGTCAAATCTTATGGTGTTTTTCGTATGTTCTCCCACAATATGTCATCACATGCTATTGCAAATATTCATGTATATTCTCATAGCTAAATTTACATAATCCTAGATAAAGTGCATGTTACTTTATGTACCATACCATACTATACCATAATACTAGCTAGCATTTATAGCTGCTAAGCACTTAAAAATTTTTAAGCACATTTACATAACCTACTATGAGTCAGTCACTGCCAAGCACTTTTGTTAATACAGCCTACCATTTACCTACTGCATACAATGTTCTACATAATGTCCATACTGCTTTATGTATCTTAAGCGTAATACTGGGTAGGAATTAGAACCCCTACTATGTGCAGTCATTGTCCTAAGGAATTTTATTATACGACCTAGCCTTTATATCCTTTACTATCTCCAGGTTATTGTGGTAAAAACATAATTCTCAACTCTGTGCTAGGCAATGTTATAATACTTTATTTATATAGCTACCATTTATAAACCCTGCTGTGTATTGGTCTCCTCTAAGCACTTTAGTTAATAATATAGCCTAGCATTTTCATACTGCCTGTGCTGTGATGGGCAATGTCCTAAGTGCTCAATGTACATTAACCATAATACTAGCTACCATTTGTATGCCCTACTGTGTGCTACTTATTAATATTAGCTAAATGCTGTCATTAATATTAGCTACCTACTTCCTACTCTGTGGGAGTCCATGACTATAGTGCTTTATGTATTTTAACCATAATACTCACTACCATTGATAGCTTTTGTGCTAAGCACTTTGGTTAATAATTTTGACTGGTATTTACATGCTACTCTGTGCTAGGCAAGCTATTAAGTGCTTTATGGATCCACCTGCCTGTTTCTTTTTTATTAGGTAGTCAGTCATCCAACTGTCATCGTAGCAGATTTGTCTCTATGGCTGTTTACCAAGGATTCACTTATATGGTGTTCAAATCTCTACATCTTTCAGTAATATGTTTGACTATAAGGATGTGGTTTGCCATAATTTTTTTTTTTGCAAAACCTTTATAGATTTTTCTGAGAAGAATTTCATAAAGATGAGGAAGTAGATGTCCGGTTGGGTAATTGTTGACTTTCTACTCAATAATTTTTCCTTCTCTTAGGTATCTTATGCTTATTGAAACGTTTTGTATAAAATAGTCACTCATTGCTTTCAGGGAATGTGTCAACTTTCAGAACTGTAAGCACAGTAAAGTTGGGTGCCTACTAATAATGACATACCAGTTTCCAAAGAATTTAAATTGCACATCACCCAGAGGTCTATAGGGAGGTGATTTCTAGGCATGAGTAGATTGCAACATAATGCCAAGAAAAAACTGCAGAAGTGCCCTAGAAATTATCAAGAAGCATAACCAGAAAAGGAGTAGTCATGAGGCAGCGAGTGTTGACTAGCCCCCAAAACCTATAATAGAATAGTATAAAACCCTACCCATGTAATAGCCAGGTATCTCAGAGGAAGGACCACAACACATGAGAGTGGTCCACTGTATGATAATTGGGAGTACATAGATAAGTATTATTTAGAAACAGAAGGTATTAACAAGGTGAGACTTGATGAAGTACCCATATTAGTGAGATTATAGGCACCTTGGTAGTATATTAAACAGAGGAGTGAGGAAGTTGCTTAGCTGACCCCATTTGGGGTTTTTATGGTAAACATACTGGAGTGGTTTGCTATTTACTTCTCCAGCTCATTTTACAGCCAAGGAAACCAAGGCAACCCATGTTAATGACTTGCTCGGTCACACATCTAAGTGTCCAAGTGCCTGGCACTCAATCTGCTGAACCACCTTCATCCATATCCAACCTCAGTCATTTACTAGCTATGCAGTCCTAGGTGAGTCTGCCTCAGTTTCCGCAGCTGTAAAATAAATATAAATAATACGTACTTCACAGAGTTATTATTCAATGAGGCAATAAAGCGCTTTGTGAAACTTTAAAGCACTATAAAAATGGTTGTTATAGTTGTTTTTATTACTATTCTGTCAAAGTATTGCAGTATCAGTATCAATGTGGTTTAGCTTCCTATGTTTAATAAGGTTTTTTGATACTCCTGTTAACAAGTGACATTGTGCTAATAACATCAGGACATTGAAGTTCCTGAGATGTCAATTGTTTTGACATTAGACAAAGGGAATTTAGTAAACCTTAAGTTATCAATGTTTATTAATGTTCCAAAAACTGTGATATTCTGTCCTCCCTTTTTAATATATATTTCATTAACTTCTGGTTTACAACACTCATTTCCGCCAGATTTTGAGTTGCAAATTTTCTCCCCGCTTTTCCCCTACCCATATCCCCAAAACAGCGATCCCATTGGATATCCCCTCCTCCAATCTGCTCTCTCCCCTACCTTTCATACCCCCTTAGACTTTTCCAGTACGGCATGGTGGATCTCTATGCCCCAGTGCCTGTATATCTTATTTCCCAATTACATGCAAAATATTATTGATAATAGTATTTTATATATACACATATATATACATATATGTGTATATATATACATTTATATATATATACATATATATATACATATATATATATATATATATATATATATATATGTATAGTCACTCCATTTGGACCATAACCCTTCAACTTCCAACCTGCTATATGAGAAAATGGAATTGACCCATAAGGTGAAACCAGGAAGCAAGGAGACAGTTGTGAAGACATACTGGAGTTTCCGAACACTGACTCTTTGGCTGTGTTTCTTTACATGAGAAGTCCTGGGACTACTCTGTCCTTTGAATATTCTTTTTAGTTTTTCACCTCCCATATGTTACAAACTAATCCAAACACTCTTACTTTGATATACCTTCCTTCACGTGTGGAATTTCTATCCCTCCTTGTAAGCCTGATTCAAATGAATGTATTCTCAATAAGTGATGCAACTTCTTCTTAAAGTCCTGCAAGGACAGGGAAACCACTCCTTCCCTAAGGTAGTCCATTCCATGGATAAACAGTTCAAATGGTTATAATTGAGCCTAAATCTGACACTGAAATTTCTACTACCATGGGACCAAACACAAAGAAGTGGATCCATCTTTCACATAACAACTCTTACTTTGAGCTAGGCTTGAGAATGATAGTTGCTATTTTCATTTGATTCACTCTCACATGGTTAGATCAGAAGCTCCCTCTGTTTTCTCTAAAGGGGGAAAAAGCCACTCTGCTCTGATACAATTTGACCACTAGAGGGTGCCAACAGCAAATGCTTTTTCTTTTCCAACAGAGATGATTTTTCTTTTTGCTATACTGTCTCTACACCGTTTATCTCTCACCCTGACCCCAATTAGGAAAAAAAAATACCAAGTACTTGTAACAAATATGGATAGTTGAGAAAAACAAACTTTTACCCTGGCTGTGCCTGAAAATTCATATATTCTTCAACTTAAAGTTCACTTCTTTATCAAGAGGTCTAATATGTGACTTCTTGACCTGTATCCTATACCTAACTGATATAGAAGTATATGGGGTCTCTAATATCAGGCATTATAGAAGCCCGTGAACATACTGATGCCTAGTATACTAATAGGAGCAATATCCTTTTGCAATTGTTCGTGCCCTGATTCAGAGGCAGCTAGTGGTGTGGAGGATACAGTGATAGGACTGGAGTCATGGATGCCTGTGTCCAAATCCAAATCCATAGACATTTATTAGCTGTGTGGCCAAAGGAAAGTCACTTAACCTCTGCCTGCCTCAGTTTCTACAACTGTAAAATGGGAATCATAATACCCTCTAACTCCCAGAGTTATTGTGAGGATAAAATGAGATATTTGTAAAATGTTTAGTATTGCACCTGGCACATAGTAGTTGCTTAAAAATGCTTATTACTTTCCTCCTTTTTCTTATCATTTCTTGACCTGTAGTCTAAAACTTTTAGTGCAAGGCAGAAGAATTGAATGCCTACTCGAGACAGATTGAGAGAGGAGGCTGTGCTCTGATGTCTTTTGAGAATACACAATACTTTGCATGTAATTGGTATTTGACAAATTTTTGTCATGGTGAATTGAATTGAATTAGTAGACCCACTTGTCAGCCTCTTTGGCAAAAATTATGCTTCCTAGGGGAATGAATGCTTTCCTTGCTTAGAGTGAAGGTGTTTCCTCTTTTAACACTCCATTAAGTATAATCATGTAAGAGCTGGAATAGATTCAAGATTGCAGTAGTCTCACTTGGTATCATTGGACTTGGAAACTTAGGTATAAGTTCCTTTCCCTACCAATTATAAGCTGTATGACTTATGAGGTCATTTAGTATAATCTTCACCTGAAGACTTCCAATAAAGATAACTTGTACTACATGAGGCAGCCCATTCCCATTCTTAGGCAACATTAACCAGTAGAAAGCTTTTTGCTTATATAAGGCTAAAAACTGCATTAGTTTTGGTTCTGCTTTTTGGGTCAAATAGGATATATCTAATTATTTTTGCATGTAGAAGACCTTAAAATACTTCATTTTATAATGAACAAGAATTAACTTTTATAATTATGAAGAAATTATGCGAGAGTAGTTATTCAATATACAAAATTTAGAATAGTAATGGAGAATGATTGCTATGTTCTATGTCATAAGTTAATATTTGTACAATATTCACTGTGTGTGTGTGTGTGTGTGTGTGTGTGTGTGAGCGCGCGCTGGCTATATTATATGATCCGGAGCAAGTTATTTATCTCCTTTGGATGCAACTCTTTAAAAAAAATTTTTTTTGGGGTTCCAAATTCTCTCCCTCCATTCACTCTTCCTTCATCCATTGAGAAGGCAAGAAATATGATATCCATTATACATACACAGTCACACAAAACACATTTCCACATTAGTCATGTTCTAAAAAAAGAAAGAAAAAGAAGAGAAATCTATTTTCATCTATACTGAGTTAATCAGTTCATCTGGAGGGAGATTGCATTTTATATCATTAGTCCTTTGGCGTTGTAGTGGCTCATGTATTGATCAGAGTTAGTAAGTCTTTCACAGTTGATCATCATTACAATGTTGCTGTTACTGTGAATATTGTTCTCTTGGCTCAACTCTGTTCACTTCACTTTGCACCAGTTTATATAGGTCTTCCCAGGTTTTTCTGAAACTGTCCTCCTCATAATTTCTTACAGCACCATAACATTCCATCACATTCACATGTCATGATTAGTTCAGTCATTCCCCAGGTGATTGGAGAATCCCTTAAGTTTCCATATCTCTGCTACCACCAAAAGAGCTTCTGTCCATATGAGTACTTTTCTTTTTTCTTTGACCTCTTTGGGATATAGACCTAGTAGCAGTGCTGTTGGGTCAAAGAGTATGTGGAGTTTTATAATATTTCAGTATAGTTCTAAATTGTTTTCCAGAGTAGTTGGACTAGTTCACTGTTCCACCAACAGTGTCTCAGTAAACCTATTTTCCCACATTGCCTCCAGGATTTGTCATTTTCTTTTTTTGTCCTCTTAGCCAATCAGATAGATATGAGGTGGTACCTTAGAGCTGTTTTAATTTACATGACTCTAACTATCAGTGATTTAGAGCATTTTTTCCCCATATAACAATTGATAGATTTGATTTATTCCTCTGAAAATTTCTACTAATATTATTTGACCAATTATCTACTGGGAAATGGCTCCTGTTTTTATACACTTGTAAGTTTGTCCCAGTTCTCTTATAGGTTTAAGAAATGAGATGCATCAGAGAAAGCTACTACAGAATGGAGTGTATCAGCTGAAGAGAAATGGAGAAAATGGTTTAGGGGCAATGAGTTGAATGAAAAGCCTGAGACACAGTTTCTGGGGAATTAAAAATAAAATTATTAATTAGGCTACCTGATAATCAATAAGTTTACTCTTTCCAAATCCAAAGACAAAACCATGGAGATCACTGAATGCATAAACTGACAGGTGAAAGTCAGCCTTGATTGGGTGAATAATTCATGAGGATTTGGTGAACATGGTTTGATCATGAGACCTAGGAGCGTCTAGCAATCTGGACAAAGGAATTTATTTCTACCCAGACCACTAAGGTTGATTATCCTCTTCATGGGTTGGATTTCCTTCAACCAAAAGAGGGTGCAGCAGTGGCAAAGACTTAAGGCTTTAGGAATGGAATTTATATAATTACATTGTTTACACCTTATAGAAGTAAGCTCTTCTCTTTGGTTGGAGTGCTTCCCAGCATTAAGAAGCATGTCCCCTGAAGATCTGAAAATCTCATTTATCAGCTGATAATCACTAAATATCAGATTTATCCAGTCTGAGTTAATCAAACAGAATGCTTTCTTTAGCTTTAAAAATACCTTTTCCTGTGTCAGCAACTCCAGAGACCAGATAAGATTGGAAGTCAGATTTCCTCTTATCTTGGGACATACTCCATACAGGAGGAAAACAGAGACATCCTGAGATCATAAATTACAAATGGACCCGGCTTTGTCTTTGCTCTCTAAGAGAGCTCAGAAAATACTTCTTCCTATGTCAGCAAAGCCAGACGAGTCTTACTTTATGGCCCTTAATGATGAGACCCTTTATTAGAGGCATTAACTTGAGTAAGAGGACTTTTCCTTATCTTAATATTTTTGGATATGTGCTATGTTATGGAATGTTAATGGTAAAGAAATCACAGAAATCTTGAGTTATAATTTCAATTGACACTTTGTGAGCTCTCTTATTTAATGTATTTGCCATCTATTCAATTAAGGAATTTCCTTTATTATACAATGATTAGACATTTATGGGTATCATCAATTTGTGTGACACAGCCACCCTGAATTGGGATGGAATTTTTCCCTTTCTAGGTAGCACATATAAACCCATGTAAGTCCAATAGAGTGCAATCCTCTGGTATTGTAGGAGTGACAGGTGCTGGCAGGTTTGGCTCAATCACTGAAAATCATAGATGAGGTGAAGCATTTAATCAATGTAAATGTGAAAGCATAAACAGGCATTGAAGCACTTTGTGTCAAAAAGCCCAAATACCAATCCCAGGATGCTGGCCACAGGCTCATTCAAAGAGCAGGGAGTAGGATGGGGGTCTCACACCTTTTCCACTGGAAATCCAAATCAAGTGAGTTGCCTCACCTTTGATGGAGCTATAATCTCTTATAGAGGCAAATTTTAGTGTCCAGCAAGGCAGGAGCCGCTAGTTGCATCCACTGGTTGCCATAGTAATAGGTCATTGCCAAGGATATCTGGAAACCTGAGCTGCTGGCTCTCAGAACACCTCTTCATCAGGCCTCCTTTTTGATCTCTAGGCCCTAAGAACAGGAGGGCTTCTTCCTAGGTTTGTGCTGGACTGCCAGCTGGAAGCTGATCTAAGGAAGCCTGATCACCAGGCACTAAAAATATTAGGAGGTACCCACAAATGCACACAGATGTATACAAAGACACTGTATATTGTATATACTGAGAAACAGAGAGAAAAGAAGACAGACCTAGAGACAGAGGGAGAGACTGACAGCCAGAGACAGAGAAAGAGAAATACAGAAGCTGACTACATAACAGTAAGGGAGAGGAAGACACATAAAGCAAGCAACTGTTGCTATGAGAATATGCATTAGGGAAGGTGGTAGTGATGTATTGATTTGTCTGGCTCATGATGCCCTTCTCTCCATCAAGTCCCTCTCAAAGGCAATCCCCATCATTGCCTAAAACAGTTAACAAACCGTCTTAAGCAATCAGAGCATGTCCTAAAGGACAATTGGCAGAAGCTATTCCTATAATATACAAAATTGTCTCTGAGAGGGTTGCCATGGCAACTCCATCTTCTTAAGTTCTCATCTCATTTGAATTTTTTCATGATGTGCTTCCCATTGTCTTTAGATTTTTTTCCAGAGAAAAATTAATGGACATTATAGATTCTTTAACAATCCCTAATCCATCATGTATTAAAAGAGAGCTCTGTCCTACCAGCCATGAAGGAAAGAAAGAAAGAAAGAAAGGAAGGAAGGAAGAACATAAAAGCATTTATAAGCACTTACTCCATGCGAAGAACTGTATGTACTAAGTGCTTTATACCTACAGCAATTGGAAGTCCCCTCTTCCACTTTCTGAAGCACTCAAATTTTTGTTCATATATGCAAGTTTATTAACCCTAAAGGTCATCTACTTTGGTGGAACTGTCCTTCATGATTCAAAGGGAATAAAGGGAAATAGGAAGGAGAAGAACAGAACCTCTAGTTCTAGAACTTGCCCCAGAGGCACTGTTCCCCCTAATATCCACCATTCCTTATTCTTATCCCCATTCCTCTGCACAGTCTAACATTATGCTGAACATTCAGCAGGTGCTCAACAACTGGTTATCTGTTCTAAAATAATAAACAAGGAACAGCTTAATTCATATTTTCTTTTGTCACCCCGATCTCTCTCAAAGTTTTTTGAGCCTAGAATGACGTTCCTAATTCTCCCAACTTTTTCATGTATATAACTGCTGTTGTGATTTTTCTTCTCTCTGTCTCTTACAAGCAAGAAAAGTTTTGGCCCTGTGGGACCCACAGTCAGCAGGAGATATCCACTGGACAGTGTCAGTCAGTCCAGAAGTCTGTTAGACTTCTTTTGTGCCACTCTATTAGATGATGATTGAGTGCCAGCAATCTCTTAATTCAGGGTCGGTGTTGGGATGAAATGAGGTACCAGGAAGTCACTGGACAGCAAAAAATAGCAGATTTACTTGGAACTAACACAACATAGAAACACAGCAATAAAACAGTGACACAGTTTCTGTGGTCATAGCCCCTCTCATCTTCATAGTAACATGTCTGGTTTGCTGGGTGCCAGGGAAGAGCATGAAGACTTCAATGGCCTTCAGGAATCCAGGAAGTAAGAGCGGTTCTGATTCCCTATTGATGGGGCTTTTTATAGCCTTAGGGGGCCAGGAAGCTACCTCAGGGGAAATGGGGGCCAAGTGGGCTTCATTCAGGCGACAGACATTTTTTAAAGCTGCTTCCTATGTGCCAGGCTCTGTGCTAAAACTGGAAAGATGAAGAATTGCAAGATAGTCCCTGCTCTCTTAAGGAGCTCAAAGACTAATGGTGGAGTCAGCAGTCAAACAGCTATGAACAAACAAGCCATATACTGGAAATAAACATAGGGAAAGTACTAGAAATTTGTAGGAAAGAGAAAAGCTTCCTATAGATGATTGAATTTTAGATGAAATTTGAAGAAAGCTAGAGAAGTCAGGTGGTAGTGATGAGGAGGGTAAATGTTCCAGAAGTGGGGACAACCACTGAAAGAAAATGCCCAGATTTGGGAAAGAAGGATCTTGTTCTAGATACAGCAAGGAGGCCAGTGTTGCCAGATTGAAGGGTACATCATAGGGGTGAGGTGAGGTGCGGGGGAAGAGTATAAAGTATAAGAAAAGTGTAAAGTGTAAGAAAGTTGAGGTTGGGTAGTATATGTAAGAATGTGAATTCCAGTGAGAATTTTATCTTTGATCCTGACTTGATGTGGATCCCCTGGCCCTGTGCTTCAGGAAGATGATTTTGAGGGTTGAGTGTAGAACAGAATAAAATGGGGATCTACTACAGTTAGAGACCCCAGGCATAAGATTATTCCATTAGTCCACTGTAGGAATAGATGACAGCCTGCACTGAGGTAGTGGAAGTGGCAGAGGAGATAATGGGGTGGTCGTGGTATATGAGAGTAATATTTCAAAGCTAAGATTGGCAAATCTTGGCCACATGTTGGTTTGAGAGGTGGCAAGAAGTTCAAGAGAGAAGAATTGAGGGCCTGGGTGTCTGCTGGTACCTTAAACAATAATAAGGAATTTTGAAAGGGAAGACTCTTGAGGGAAGGGTGATTAAAAGAGTTTGCTCTCAGACACATTGAAAGTAAGATATCGACATGACATCCAGTCGAATATGTATGATAGGCAAGCAGGAGATGTAAGAGTGGAGGTCAGCAGAGATGCTTGGATTGGACAAACAGATGTGAAAATCATCTGCACAGAAATTTTACTTGAGGGGAGGAGCCAAGATGGCAGCATAAAAGCAGGATAACTCTGTGAGGTCCCCACATAACCACATCAATTACCTATAAAATATGACTCTAAACAAATTTTAGAGCTTCTGAACCCACAATGTGACAGAGAGAAACAAATCTCCCACTGAAAGAGGCATGGCAGGTGAACAAAAAGAGTCTATTGCAGTACTGGGAGCTGAGCCAAGCCCTGGGTGAGCCCAGGTTTTAGCCCCAGGGCAGCCCTGACCAGCAGTGGCTGAAGCAGACTTTGGCAGAGTGGATGGTCAGCAGTTATGGCAGTTTCCAAAATTATCAACCCATAAATGCCGATGACAAAGTAAAAGGTCATTGTGGAACTCTCTTGGAACTGAGGGGGACAGAGAAGCATGGTCTGGCCCCTGTCCCCAGGGCAAGAAGTGGCAGAGGAGTGACAGCCATGCAGCTGGCAACGTGTTGATATTTCAGTGCTCCTGACCTGCGGATCCTAGGGGGACCAAGAGACCATTCAGAGGGTAATTGCTCCTGCTTTAACTTGGATCACTGTCTTGGGTGGAGATCCTGGGGTGTGTGACCAGTGAACCAGAGCTTGTGGGGGCTGTAGAGAGAGCATCCAATTAATAGCTCCTGCAGCTGAGAAAAGCTCAGTGATTTGGGACAAAACTTTCCTCTCTGGAAGCCAAGTCCTACTATGGCAAAAAGCTCAAAAGTCAAGTAATTGAGTGGCAACATGAGAGAGCAAAGGAAGCAGAGCAAGCAGAGAAATCAAACCTTAGATTCCTTTTTTGGGGACAAAAAAGATGAAAGCATGGAATGGGAGGAAGGCAACAAAGCCAGAACTTCTGCACCAAAAGCTTCCAAGAAAAATATGAATTGGTTACAAGCCATGAAGGAGCTCAAGAAGGATTTTGAAAATCAAGTAGGAGAAGTGGAAGAAAAATTGGGAAGAGAAATGAGAATGATGGAAGAAAATCATAAAAACTTATCAAATATAATAGGTACTTGATGAATGTTTACTATCTGATTAGAAGGAGATCCTCGAAAGAATAAAATTACAGAAACAAAGAAGCAAAAGTATCGAGAGAAGCATGATCAGAAAAGTAAACTTATCAGGAAAGATGAGGTTTGAGGAAAGGACATCAGATTTGGCATCTAAGTGATTGCTCCCATTAGTGGGAAACCTTTCTTTTGAATGATGGGGCAAGCAGGTAGACTGTAGAGACATAAGAAGAGGAAAGCAAATATATGTGACTGCTGTAAACATTTTTCCAAGGAGTTTAGCCAGTAAAGAGAGGTGATACATGGGATGATTTTTAGAAAGAATGCATGGATGGATGCAGGGAGAGATGTTTTTAAGGGTGGGGGAGAAATAAGACATGTTTATGAGCAGGGAGAAAGCAGGGAGTACACAGGGGGATACAGGAGATCATTGAGAGAATTGGGATGATAGAGTAACAGTCTACTGGAGGAAATGGTCTGGAATGGGAACCCTTGTGCAGGTAGAGATAGGTTTGGCTCAGTAAGGAGGAAGCACATCTCTGTGAGAGAGGGGTGGAGAAGAGTAGGAGAGGGCATCAAAGTGATGTGAGAGAAAGAGAAAGGGAGAAGAAGGAGCTCTGAGGGAATGACCTCATTATCTTCAGTAAAATATGAGGCAAGGACCTCAACTCAGAGGGTGCATGGGTTCAGGAAGGAGACATGGGTGGCTTGAGGAGGGATGAAAATTTTCTGAAGAGCCATTGTGCTGAGTGGGATAGTGAGTTAATAGAGAAATATTGAAGATACAGGCAAGTGTTGAATAGGATGAACAGACATGAATGGGATATCTTCTGCATAGCTGAAGTGAGTATATATTTATTAAAATGTAATTTACATAGTACTATGACTCCTCCAAAGAAAGTACTTTCCCTACCATTTTAGGTCATAGGCTTAAAAAGAGAGGAATGCCCATGGTCACTATTTTATCTATTTGTTTATTGAGAGAATCATACAATTTTTGTCTAAGAGTTCTTCCTGTTTTATCTACCACAGCAAAGGGACTTAAGTGAGGATATCCCAGGGCATCTGACAGATAGAAGACAATAGTGAATAACAATTATGGGAGGACTTTGGTTTCAGCTTCTATATAAAATGTATATATGCTTATCTTATTGAAGCTAATGATCATAGTCCTAGACCACTATATTTAGCTGCTTCTAGATCAGATCATTCTTTATATCCCATCCACCCCAGACACCTTGCTATCTGCCATTCCACTGCCCCTTGTAGCCCCACCTGGAAAAGCAAGTCCAGATCCCATGGCTCCCTTCTTTCCCCTGGGGGAGTTCAGGTGTACAGCTTTAGAACTTTCACCCTATAGTTGAATGGTCCTAATTGGCAAATATATGCGAATGTGCAAACTCACCAGTCCCTTATCTCTAGCTAATACTGTTCCATGATTCACTTAACATCTGCTCAGGTGATTTTCCACATTTACACATATGTCATGCACATAGTGTCCCCTTCCCTAAAATTTAATACCTCATAGTACAAGAATAGTAATCAAATCAATTCTAATGTTGCTTTTGGAAAGGACATGACCCAGCTCTGCTTCCCATTGCACATATGTGTGGTCTCTCCCAATAAGATTATAATCTTGAAGTCAGCAACTGTCTCAATTCAATGAATATTCTATTTTTGGTCACCACTCACAAACTGGTCTTGAATCAAGATATAGCTTATCTTCTTATAGTGAACATAGGTTCTCTAGGTGGAAAGCAATTTGGCCAATAGCCTCTGCCTAGCTAATGCTGATTGACAGATTTGCGGATGGTGGTAACTTATGAAATGGCATTGATCATTTTTTCAGAGTCAACATAGCACAAACTGTCATTGAACAAATGTTTATTAAAGGAACTGCCTTGTGGATAGAATATTATTGTGCTATAAGAAATGATGAGTAGGACTTTCAGAAAAAAAACATGGAAGGATTTAAAAGAAATAATGCAAGGGCTTTAGCAGAATCAGGAGATCAGTGAACACAGTATCAGTAATACTGTATGATGACAAACTGTGAATAATTTAGCTATTCTGATCAGTATAATGATCCAAGACATTTCCAAAGGATTTATGGTGAAAAATGCTATATGCCTTCAGGGAAAGAACTGATCAAGTTAATATGCAGACTGAGGCATACTTTTGTTCTTACTTTTTAAAGTTTTCTTAGTTTTTTCAGGGAGTCTCTGTTTTCTTTCACAATACAACTAATACGGAAATGTTTTCTATAACATAGGTGTATATGTAACATATATCAAATTGCCATCTTAGGAAAGGGGGAGGGGAGAAAGGGAAGGAGAATTTTAAACTCAAAATGCTAAAAGAAGAATGTTAAAATTGTTATATACATATATATTTATAGATAGATAGATATAAAGAGAAATATAAATATGTAAAAAATCTCTTTGTCTTATATGGCCTGAACCACAATAGCCCAAATACCACCTTAGCTATAGCTGTGCCTGTAACTCCCAGAGTTATCCATCCATCCCTTAGAATCTTTTGCTTGCCAAACAAGGGGGAGAATTTCCTGCCTTCCAGTCCCTCTCCTAGAGTAGGGCCTTTTTTTTTCAATAAATATTCAACTTCAATAAAAATTTAGAAAATACAATTTCCTGAGTGCGCACCCTAATGAAACATGCCAGAAGTTGGAATCATTTCCCCTTTTTCCTAACCCCCTTACTGAGGCAACCTGAATTCTCTGAAGAGAATTTATCCCAATGACCTAGCTAGGCAGGGGTTAAGTCAGAAATTGAACATAGGAATCTGAGATGCTAATGGTGAAGAAAGGTCTAGTCTAGTGATGTTGGTACCATTGAAATTTGTGAATTCTTTTCCATGCTGGTCTCCAGGGCCAGGCAGGGATGTTCTGAGGAAATGAGAGCATGGTAAACATTGAGATATCTCCTTCCATACCGAGGAGAGATTTCTTTTTTTTTTTTTTTTTGCTTTTTGGAGGGCAGTTGGGGGTTAAGTAACTTGCCCAATGTCACCTGGCTAGGTTTTTGTTTGTGTGTTTTAAGTGTCTGAGGCCAGATCCGAACTCAGGTCCTTCTGACTCCAAGGCCAGCGCTCTACTCACTGTGCCACCTATCTGGGTAGAACTATCCCAAAGATGTTGTGGACTTTGAAACCCAGTATCTCATCATTTCTTCTCTACTTTTTGACTATTTGTAAAGGATTTTATGGGAAATTGGGCTGGGACTCTAGCTAGCCAGGAAATAGGAGCCATTAGGAATGGTTCTCCACACCCTCTCCTCCCAAAGTAGCTAGGGTAAAGGTTGCAGAATCTTATTTTATGATTAAGAGGAAAGTGGGGATATCTCAAACTATCATCAGACCAGTTCAGGTTGACCTACTATTTTTGTCCCCCATTCTTACCCTTTATAATTCCCATCATTCTAGCAAGAAATGGAAGAATAGCAGGCTGGATCACTGCAAGAAGTGGGCCCTGGGTTGGGAGTGAGGAGAGCCCAGAGAAGAGGAGCAGCCTGGGCTTGGACAAAGAACTGACCTGGTAGAGTTCAAGCCTCAGATGCTTAACACCCTTGGGTGACCTTGGAAAAGTGATTTCACCTTCTTGTGTCTCTGTTTGCTCAGCTACAAAATGAGGGGATTGGACCACCTGACTTCTAAGCTCCTTTCCAGCTAGCAGTAGGAAAGCTAGGAGAAAAAACTGCAGAAGAATAACAAAGTCTTTGGTTTCTTCCTCTTCTCCTTTCTCCCCTCTTTGGTTTCTGAAGTTTTTCACTTCTTCAAAGGTGTTTGAATTGGGAGGGCTGAAGGCTTCTGGGCTGTTGGGGAGAACTGGGCTTCAATCTTATCTCTGCCTCTTGTGACCTGAGTTGTATGGCCTGGGGCTAGTTCCTTCACTGTGCCTAAGTTGGATAAATGACTTCTAGCTTCCAGCTCTTTAGCTGAGATCCTGTGAATACTTTGCCCAGGGACCTTGTGGGGGAGGGGTATTCTCCCAGCTGTGTGGGATTGCTTGTCACAGATTAAATGTTTCATCAATATTTGTCAAATTTAGAATGTAGGAGTTAAAACTGGTTACCAGTCTGCTCTTAAAAGTTGTTCAGTGAAAGCTCACTTTAGTTTTTGAAAAGAAAATGGAAAAAGAGTTCAAGTTGTAGAAAATATTTAAAAAAAAAGATTTATTCTTTGTGGATCCAGAGACCCCTCACTAGACACCATCAAGCTATGGCAGGACAACCACAGGGCAAAGAAGTGATAGAAGAAATTTTTGTTCAGCTTCTAGGTGGTCTCTAAAACCCTTTCTAGTTCTGAGGTTCTCTGATCCTATGACTTCCCAATGTCATACCAAGACTTATTGGCTGATCCAGGAGTAGAATATAGATTAGACCAGATTAACCTAATTTCCTTTTTTGACAGGATTATTACTAGAATGAGTAATTCTGTTGACATAGGACATTTGGATTTCAGCAAAGTGTCTGGCAAAATCTCTCATGCTGTCCTTGTGAATGATGTCCTCTTCATCAATTTTTCATTCATTCATTCACTATTTCATTCATTCCTGCTATCCTTTTTGACATGATAAAGAGCCATGACATTCTCAAGCATCTTTTGCTTCTTGTATCTGAATGTCAGATTTTCTATTCAACTCTGGTTTTTCAATCAAGAATACTTGAAAGTCCTCTATTCCACTGAATGACCATATTTTCCCTTCAAACAAGATACTCAGTTTTGCTGGGGAGGTGATTCTTGGTTTTAATCCCAGCTCCTTTGTCCTCTGGAATATCATATTCCAAGTCCTTCAATCCCCCAGCTGCCAGATCCTGAGCTATCCTGATTGCATTTCCACAGTATTCAAATTGTTTCTTCCTGGCTGCTTGTAATATTTTCTCCTTGATCTGGGAATTCTGGAACGTGTCTATAATATTCCTAGGAGTTTTCTTTTGGGGATTTTTTTCAGGAAGTTATTGGTGGATTCTTTCAACCTCTATTTTGCCCTCTGATTCTAAAACATCAGGGTAATTTTCCTTGAGAATTTTGTGAAGGATGGTTTCTAGGTTCTTTCTTTGATCATGGTTTTCAGGTAGTCCAATATTTTTTAAATTACCTCTCCTGGCTCTATTTTCCAAGTCAGTTGTTTTTCCCATGAGATATTTCACATTGCCTTCTCATTCTTTCATTTTTTTCCAAAGTGTTTAACAGCATCTTGCTTTCTCATAAAGTCACTAGCTTCCCTTTGGTCCATTATAAATCTGAAGGAAAGATGCTTCTCAGTGAGCCTTTGAGATTCTTTTTCCATCTGGCAAATTTGTCTTTTTAAGGCATTCTTCTCCTCATTGCCTTTTTCAGCCTCTTTAGCCATTTGAGTTAGTATATTTTTTAAGGTGTTATTTTCCTCAGTCAGGCTGTTGACTGTCATTTCATACTTTTCTTGCATCTTTCTCATTTCTCTTCCAAATTTTTCCTCCACTTCTCCTATCTGATTCTTAAGGTCCTTTATGGCCTGTAACCAGCTCATTTTTTTTTTGCATTTTGGAGGGCAATTGGGGTTAAGTAACTCACCCAAGGTCACACGGCTAGGTTTTTGTTTGTGTGTGTTAAGTGTCTGAGGTCGGATCTGAACTCAGGTCCTTCTGACTCCAGGGCTGGCACTCTACTCACTGCACCACTTAGCTGCCCCCAGCTCATATTTTTTTGGGGGCTTTTGGTACAGGCATTCTGACCTCCCAGTCCTCCTCCTGTTCAATGTTTCAATCCTCTGTGCCCCCAAAATAGGAGTCTAATGTTGAATTTTTCTGTTTATTTTGTTTCCTTTGCCTATGCATGTTGCCACCCAATTACTTGACTTTTGTGCTTGTTGCCACAGTAGAACTCTGCCACCAGATAGGGGAGCTTCTGTCCCAAATGCTGGGGTTTTCTCAGCTGCTGGAGGTATTAGTTGGGTGCCCTCTCTGAAGCCTCCACACACTCTGGCTAGGTGGTCACACACCCCAACACCTCCAACCCAGACCACAATCCAGATCTAGGAAGGCTAAATCAAGAGCCCTTAACCACCCTTATCCCCAGACTTATTGCCAGATCCCCCTATAGTCTGCAGGCCAGGAACTGAAGCTGCAACATCGCTGGGCTGTGTAGCAGGGCTACTCAGTGGCTACTACCCCCTAGGGAAAGAGGCCAACTCAATCTCCCAACTAGTCCCAAAGTCCACAGGACACTGACCTCTCACTTTGTCCTAGGCATCTATGTGTTTATAATTGTGGAAAAGCCAAAGCTACTGGTGATCTGACGTCCCTTCACCCAGTTGCTAGTCATGCTGCCCTGGGACTAAAACCTCCAATTCATGAGGGCCTGGGCTTGGCTCCCAGAGCACAGTACTGACTACTCCCTGCCAGGCTCCTGGGCTCTGGGCTGTCCTCAGTGGGAGGTTAGCTTCTCTGTGTCATTTTGTGGGTTCTGTAGCTTCAGAGGTTGTTCAGAGTCCCCTTTTACATAAATTTAAAGTGGTGTGGGCCGGAGCACCACAGAAATGCTGTTTCTACTCTGCCATCTTGACTCCGCCCCCTAGTTTGACCTTCTTAAAGTACCTAACCCTTAGATAAAATCTAGTGTAGAAATGCCATCTTCTATTTTTGCATATGTGGGCCAAAACATACTTGGAAAATATCTTAACAAAATTCTAAATAATAAAGAAACACAGGGCCCTGGCAGACTGAATGACCCATGGCACTCATGATTCCCAAACCTCTTGGCTCAGAATGGGCCTCTCTCATATCTGAGTGAGAGACAAGAGCAGGGCCTAAGGCAGAAGCACCAGCTACTCTTGGGGATATCAGCTCACAAACTAAATGTTTGAAAGTCACCTGCTTGAACTTCTGGGAGTCAAGGTGGCAGAGTAAACTTTAAGTGCTTTCATCTGCTTCTCCCTTGTTGACCTTGAAAAACCCAGAGAATATTGCTTGTGGAAAAATACTGGAAGAGTGGAATCAACAGAAGGGGAACAACAGAAATCTTTTAGCTCTGGAGGCCCAGGAGATTAATTGGAAAGGCACCTCTTCCCATGGCTAGAAGGGACTAGTGAAGGTTGGGAGGTGTCCCAGCAAGCCCCACCTAAGTGAACAAGTGGGAAATCCTGAGTCCCAGGGAGTTGGATCTGGCAAAAGAACCCAGGCATTCCTTTGCACAGTCAGGGGTATTGACAGACACCAGAGCAGACAGTTGTCCACCAGGGGCTTTTACTAACTATGCTGTAGCACAGCCCTAGTGGAGATGGAGAACTCCAGCAGGCAGACCATTCCTCTCTCACACCTTATGCTGCACCCTTTAACGTGACCCTGGGGAAATTCAGAAAGACATCACCTGATCTCAGCCTTAAAACACACAATGAGCTCCAACTCAGTACCAAGTGATCTGCAGCATTACACAGCTTCTAACTCACAGAACCAGAGGCCACAACATATAAAACCAGTAACTAGGCCCCTAGCTCCCAACACAAGAGGTGTGGGCCAGAGGTATTTATTCACCAGAAGCAGAGATACATTTTAAAAGCTGGGAAATAGTCAATCGCAATGGGAAGGAAAGCAAATCATAAAAGCAAAGACCATAGAAGTTCACTATGGAAACAGGGAAAATCAAAATACAAATCCAGAAGAGGACAGCATTGACACAGGTATAAACCCACATCAGCAATCTCAGAAGGTAATATGAACTGGTCTTAAGGACAAAAAATTCTTGAAAGGGCTTAAGAAGGATTTAAAAGGCAATTTAGAGGTTGAAGAAAAATTGTCCAATTATTTTTCAAATACAACTGACAAAATGGAAAAAAAATTCACTGAAGAGATCAACTACTTAAAAAGTAAAATTGTCCAAATGGATAAGGAGGTACAAAACCTAACTGGAGAAAATAAACCCTTAAAAGTTACAATTGGCCAGATGGAAATCCCAACTGAAGAAATCAAATTATTAAAAAATTAGAATTGGACAAGTAGAAACTAATGATTGTATAAGGCATCAAGAATCAGGCAAACACAATCTAAAGAATGAAAGACGAGAAGAAAATCTAAAATACCTCATTGGGAAAACTACTGACCTGGAAAATAAAACAAAGAGAGATTATCTAAGAATTACCGGTCTGCCAGAAAGACAAGGTGAAGAAAAGAACCTGGACAGTATCTTCCAAATCATCAAGGCAATCTGCTGCAAAATGCTAGTACCAGAGGAAAATTTGTCATTGTGAGAATCCACCAAACTCCTCCTGAAAGAAATCACAAATTCAAACATGAAGGAATAGTGTTGTCAAGTTCTGGAATTATCAACTCAAAGAGAAAATACTGCATGCAGCCAGAAAAAAAATAATTCAAATGTTAGTTTTGGCAATAAGAGAAGAAAAATATATTAAAGGAATTAGAAAAGAAAAAGAAGAAACTTAAGTTATTACACTTTGCAGACAATATGATGACATCCTTAGAGAATCAAGTAAAAGTATTCTTGAAATAATGATTTGTTTCTTTTGTATTGCAAGTGATACTGTTCCTCTGGGTCCTTGCTCCCTCTTTCCAGAAAGTGCTCTTCTCTGTTTTTAAACTGTGATTCAGGAGTCTGTATAGGCAATGGTTTTTCCAATGAGATATTTCACATTGCCTTCTATTTTTTCATTTGTTTGGATCTGTTTAATAGTATCTTCATTTCTCATAAAGTCACTATCTTCCATTTGCTCCATTCTAATTCTGAAGGAATTATTCTCTTCAGTGAGCTTTTGAGATTCTTTTTCCATCTGGCAAATTCAGCTTTTTTTTTTCTTGCTTTTTGGAGGGCAATTGGGGTTAAGTAACTTGCCCAAGGTCACATGGCTAGGTTTTTGTTTGTGTGTGTTAAGTGTCTGAGGCCTAATCCAAACTCAGGTCCTTCTGACTCCAGGGCCGCCTCACTACTCACTGCACCACCTAGCTGCCCCAAACTCAGCTTTTTAAGGCATTCTCCTCATTGGCTTTTTGGGCCTCTTTTGCCATTTGAAGTAGTCTATTTTTTTTTTTTAAGCAATTGGGGTTAAGTAACTTGCTCAAGGTTACACGGCTAGTCATTTGATTTATGCGTGGGTGCTCATTTTCTGAGGCCGGATCTGATCTCGGGTCATCCAAACTCCGAGGCCGGCGCTCTTACTCACTGCGCCACCTAGCCGCCCCTTTAGGGCAATTGGGGTTAAGTAACTTGCCCAAGGTTACACGGCTAGGTTTTTGTTTGTGCGGATTAAGTGTCGGAGGCCGGCTCCGAACTCAGGTCCTTCTGATTCCAGGGCCGGTGCTCTATTCACTGCGCCACCTAGCCGCCCGAAGTAGTCTATTTTTTAAGGTGTTATTTTCTTCAGTCAGTTTGTTGACTACTTTTTCATGATTTTCTTGTATCTTTCTCCTTTCTCTTCCAAAATTTTTCTCCACTTCTCTTATTTGGTTTTCAAAATCCTTCTTAAGTTCCTTTATGGCCTGTAACCAGCTTATATTTTTCTTGGAAGCCTTTGGTGCAGGAGTACTGATTTCATTGCCTTCCTCCCATTCCATGCTTTGATTCTTTTTGTTCCCAAAAAAGGAATCTAAAGTTTGTTTGCTCTGCTTGCTTTGCTTCCTTTGCTTGCTCATGTTGCCACTCAATTACTTGACTTTTGAGCTTTTTGTCACAATAGAACTTGGCTTCCAGAGAGGAGAGCTTTGTCCGAAATCCTCAGCTGCCAGAGTTTTCTCAGCTGCCAGAGCCATTAGTTGTGTGCTCTCTCTATAGCCCTCACAAGCTCTGGCTCACTGTTCACCCACCCCAGGACCTCCACCCAAGACAGTGATCCGGATCTAAGCATGTTAAAGTAAGAGTTATTACCCTCTGAATCATCTCTTGGTCCCAGTAATATCTGCAGGCCAAGAATTCTCTAGCAGGCACTTGGAGGTGGCCATGCTGCCTCAGCTGATTCTCCTTCTAGGGGAAGAGGCTGTATCACACTCTTAGACCTCCTCTTCCCAAAGTCTATACTGACCTCTCACTTTGCCTTTGTCATTTATGGGTTGATAATTCTGGAAACCACCACAGCTGCTAGTGATCCACTCTCCTTCAGCCACTCAAGGTTGGGGGCCATTCTGGGGTTAAAAATGATGGCTAAAGCTCCCAACACACTGCAATGAACCCTTTCTGCCTGCCTGCTGGCCTACCTTCTGCGGGAGATTTGTTTCTGTCACTTTGTGGGCTCTGTAGCCCTAAAGTTTATTTAGAATCATTTTCATAGGTATTTGAGGTGGTTATGGGGAGTACACACAGAATTTTCCTGCTTCTATGCTTCCATCTTGGCTCCACCCCCTACTCTAACATTTTTAACCCAATTTTGAGAAGGGTCTACTTATATGTAAGTGTAGGGGTAGAAGGTTTGTCTAAGGTGAAAGGCGGAGTAAGCTTAAGCAGTACCTTAGGTTTGCCTAAGCTTATTTATATGAAAGTAATGGTGTAACTTAGTGTAGCAGCAAGCACCCCAACATCCCCAGGGTGGCTGCCAATGCAGGTTCTTATATCTGCTTTTCTAAAGGAAAGCAACTCAAAAATGAGTTATCAAGCTTACTTTAATCAATCAAACATATCATTTCCCTAGTTCAGGGGAAAAATGTCAGCACCCGAACTTCAAAGTATACAAACAAAACTTACAAGACAGAGAAACAAACTGCCCAACCATTATCAATACCAAATTACAGTTACCAGAGATGGAAGCATCAACCTCTGGATTTTCAAAGCCGGGGGGCTCTCAACGGCTGCCCAGAGTCTCTTCTGGTCAAGTCACACAGCACTTCTCAAAGTGAGCCCCAAAGCAAAGCCTCACATCAGGGATTATATAGCCTTCTTCTGGGTCAGAGAATGTAACCACCCTCTTGACCCATTGCCCAATCACACAGCATCAAGGTGTAGGCATTCCTGAAAACCAAGCCTCCTGCCACAGGCTCCATGTGGACACATTCAGCCTATTAGGGGGCAGAGAATATTTTCAAATCGGGGAAGTTTGTTAGAGTCTCTTAAGCCTACCAAAGGGCCTAGGGACAGGGAAGATCTTTAAATTTGCATTTCCATTACACTCAGTGGCTATGATTATGAAACTTATATGCTTCTTTATATTGAGGGAGGAAAGATTTTGTTAACTGGTGATGCAGGGCACACAGTTCCCTTCACACATGATGTGAAGGCTTGCAGAATTAAGCTGTGTAAACAGTTGATAAGGGAAGGCTGTTTGTTGTACCCATTGTTCTACTCCCTGTTTCCACAGCTCAAGCCTTAAGGATGCATCCTTCCTCATACCTGATGATCAACTCTTTTAATGTGATGGCATCAAATGTTTCACAGTGTAACATATCTTTTCCTGAGCTGAGGAAGTAGAAAAATTTGAGGAATTTAAGGTGTTGTAAGGCAGGACTAGTTTCCAGGTTCAAAGGAGCAGTGAATAGAACAACTACCTCCAATACCTATAAAATATGACTCTAAACAAATTTTAGACCTACAGAACCCACAAAGTGACAGAGAGAAATATATCTCCTGTTGAAGGCAGACCAACAGGCCAACAGGAAGTGTCTTTTGCACCAAACATGGAGTTGTGCACAGTTCCATGTAAGCTATGTGACCCTGGACCCAGGGAGGTCCCAACCAGTGGACTAGACTGGCCAGAGCAGACTTTAGGAGGGTGAATTACCAGCACCTGTGGCAGTTTCCAGACCTCTCAAACCATAAATGGTGAAGAGAAAGTAAAAGGTCAGTTGGGAACTCTGTTGGAACTGGGTGACAAAAGAGTGTGGTCCAGCCCCTGCCTCCAGAGTGAGAGGCGACTGAGGCGAGAAAGCTGCAGCTGCCATTGTGTGACTGCTTCTGGAGCTCCTGGCCTGCAGATCAGAGGGGGACCAAGTGACCATTTAGAGGGAAATCACTCTTGCTTTGATCTGCTTGGATCTGGGGTGCTGTCTTGGGCAGTGGTCCTGGGGTGAGAAACCCCCGTGTGTCAGAGCTTGTGGTGGCTATAGAGAGGGCACCCTCCTCAGACCTCTGTCAACATTTGCTAAAAGTCTAGCAATTTGGGACATAGCTCTCTACACTCTGGAAGCAAAGTTCTATTATGGCAGAGAGCTCAAAAGTCAAGTAATTGGTTGTCAAGGGTTTATATTTGTATAAATACATATGTATGTGTGTATATATGTGTGTACATGTATACATAGAGAGAGGGCACAGGATCAGTTGAATAGGAAGGGATGATATCTAAAAATAAAATTAAAAGGTGAGAGAGGAATAAAATGAGAGGAGAAAGGCAGAGATAGAATAGGGTAAATTAGCTCATATAAAAGAGGCAAGTGAAAACTGTTACATGGAGGGGACAAACAGGAATGGGAAAGGGAATGGGTCAAATGTACTCTCATTGAATTTGGCTTAAGGAGGGAATAGCATACACACTCAATTGGGTATGTCACCCTACAGTAAGGTAGGGGCAAAGAGGGTGAGAGGAAGGATGATAGAAGGGAGGGCAGATTGGGGGAGAGGGTAGTTAGAAGCACACACTTTAAAAATATTTTTAGTTTTTTGTCCTTATTAATTTGTTTGTTTACTTTTAGTTTACAACATTCAATTTCATAATTCCTTGAGTTTCAAATTTTCTTTCCCTCCCTCCCCTCCCAAACCCCCCTGCCCCCACGACGGCATGCAATCCAGTATAGGATCTGCAAATACTTTCACATTGGACATTAGTCAGGTTACAAATGTGGGTTGTACTAGATGGAATGGAAAATGGTAAAGAGGAAATAAAGCCAAACAATAAAAAGAAAGAGGTCAAGTAGTTTGCTTCAATCAGGATTCAAACTCAGTTTTTTCTAGTTCTTTCTCTGGATGTAGACATCTCTCTCCATCATGAGTCTTTTGGGATTGATTTATATCACTGCATTGCTGAAAAGAGTCCAGTCTGTCATAGTTGGTCATCATACATATGTTGTGTCTGTGATTGTATACAAATTTCTCCTGGTTCTACTCTTCTCACTCAGTATCAGTTTGTATAAGCCTCTACAGGTAAATATGAAGTCCATTTGCTCCTCCTTCCTTATAGCGCAATAGTATTCCATTATATGTATATACCACAAGTTGATCAGCCATTCCCCAACTGATGGGCACTGAATTAATTTCCAGTTCTTTGCAAGCACAAAAAGAGCTGCTATAAATATTTTTGTACATATGGGTCTTTTTCCCACTTCTATGATCTCTTTGGGGTATAACCCTAGAAGTGGTATTGCTGAGTCAAAGGGTATGAAACTATTAATAGCCCTTTGGGCATAATTCCAGATTGCTCTTTAGAATGGTTGAATCAGCTCACCACTCCACCAGCAATGCATTAGTGTTCCAATTTGCCCACATCCTCTACAGCATTTGTCATTTTCCTGTTTTGTCATCTTCACCAAACTTACTGGTAAATGTGGTATCTTAGAGTTGTTTTGATTTGCATTTCTCTAATCAATAGTGATTTAGAGCATTTCTTCATATGCTTACAGATATCTTTTAAGTTCTTTTTCTGAAAACTCTCTGTTCATATCCTTGGACCATTTATCAATTGGGGAATGACTTGTACTCTTAGAGATTTGGCTCAATCTCTGTATATTTTAGAAACAAGTCCTTTATCAGAGACAAAGGTTGTAAAAATTTCCCAATTTCCCACCTCCCTCTTAATCTTGGTTACATTGGCTTTGTTTGTACAGAAGCTTTTCAATGTAATGTAATCAAAATTATCCAATTTGCATTTTATAATGTTTTCTAATTCTTGTTTGGTCATAAAGTCTTTCCCTCTCCACAAATCTGATAGGTAAACTATTCCAAGTTCTCCCAGACTGCTTGCAGTATCATCCTTTATGCCTAGATCATACACCCATTTAGACTTGATTTTGGTATATGGTCTTAATGGTCCATGCCCAGTTTGTGCCATACTATATTACATTTTTCCCAGAAGTTTTTGTCAAATAGTGCATCCTTATCCCCAAAACTGGGGTCTTTGGGTTTATCAAACCAATAGAATACTATACTTATTGATTGCTGAATCTCATGAGCCCAATGTATTCCATCGATCCACTACTCTATTCCTCAGCCAGCACCAAGTAGTTTTGATGACTGCTACTTTATAATACAGATTAAAATCTGGTGTAGCTAGGGAACCTTCCCTAGCCTTTCTTTTCATTAATTCCCTTGATATTATATTCTCCCAACTAATGAGTCCCAAAGTCCATACCACACTAACCTCTCACTTTGTCCATTTCATCTATGGGTTGGCAATTCTGGAAACACCACAGCTGCTGGTGTTTTGTTGTCTCTCCAGCTGGCTGCTGGTCAGGCCACCCTGGGGCTAAAACCTCCAACTCATGCGGGCCTGGGCTTGGCTCCCAGAGCACTGTGCTCCCCGCTCCCTGCTGGGCTGCCGGGCTGTCCTCAGTGGGAGGTTAGCTTCTTTGTGTTATTTTGTGGGTTCTGAAGCTCCGGAGGTTGTTCAGAGTCCCCTTTTATATAAATTTGGAGGGGGTGGGAGCAAGAGCTGTGCAGAAGAGTTGTTTCTACTTTGCCGTCTTGACTCTGCCCGGAATGAATTATTCTATAAATGTTTGATAGAATTCACTAGTAAATACATCTGGCCCTGGAGATTTTTTCCTAGGGAGTTCACTGATGACTTGTTTCATTTCTTTTTCTGAGATGGGGTTAAGTAATTTACTTCCTATTCAGTTAATCTGAGCGACTTGTATTTTTTTAAATACTCCTCCATTTCACTAAGATTATCAAATTTTTGTGCATACAATTGGGAAAAATAATTCCTAATTATTTTTTTGATTTCCTCTTCAGAGGAGGTAGATCCACCCTTTTCATTTTTGATACTCATAATTTGCTTTTCTTCTTTCTTTCTTTTTTTATCATATTGACTAAGTGTCTATCAATTTTATTGTTTTTTCATAAAACCAGCTCTTAATTTTATTTATTAATTCAATAATTTTATTAATTTCAATTTTATTAATCTCTCCTTTGGTTTTCAATATTTCTTCTTTTTTTTTTTTTGGAGGGCAATTGGGGTTAAGTAACTTGCCCAAGGTTACTCGGCTAGGGTTTGTGTGTGTGTGTGTGTGTGTGTGTGTGTGTGTGTGTGTGTAATAAGTGTCTGAGGCCAGATCCGAACTGAGGTCCTTCTGACTCAAGGGCCAGCACTCTATTCACTGCGCCATCTAGCCACCCCTGGTTTTCAATATTTCTAATTTAGTATTTAATTGGGGATTCTCAATTTGTTCTTTTTCTATCTTTTTCAATTGCATGCCCGATTCATTGACTTCCCTTTTCTCTAATTTATTCATGTATGCATTCGGGAATATATAACCTCCCCTAAGAACTGCCTTTGCTGCATCCCACAAATTTTGGTATGTTGTCCCATTATTATCATTCTCTTGAATAAAATTATTGATTGTTTCTATAATTTCTTGTTTGACCCACTCATTCTTTAGAATTAAATTGTTTATTTTCCAATTAGTTTTTAATCTATCTTTCTATGGTCCTTTATTGCATATGATTTTTATTGCATCATGATCTGAGAATGATGCATTTAATATTTCTGCCTTTCTGCATTGAATCGTGAAGTTTTTATTCATGGTCCATTTTTGGGTATGTGCCATGTACCACTGGGAGAAAGGTATATTCCTTTTCATCCCGATTCAGTTTTCTCCAGAGATCTATCATATATAGCCTCTCTAAAATTCTGTTCACCTCCTTAACTTCTTTCTTGTTTATTTTGAGGTTAGATTTATCAATTTCAGAGAGGGGGAGATTAAGGTTCCCTACCACTATAGTTTTGCTATTTATTTCTTCTTCTAATTCCCTTAATTTCTCCTCTAGGAATGTGGATGATATACCACTTGGTGCATGTATATTAAGTAATGATATTGCTTCATTCTTGATGGTGTCTTTTAGCAGGGTATAGTTTCCTTCCTTATCTCTTTTAATTAGATATATTTTTGCTTTTGTATTATCTGAGATAAAGATTGCTACCTGTGGTTTTTTACTTTAGCTGAAGCAAAAATATATTCTACTCCAGCCTTTTACCTTTACCCTGTCTGTGCCTCCATGTTTCAAATGTATTTCCTGTAGGCAGCATATTGTAGGATTATGATTTTTAATCCATTCTGCTATCTGCCTCTGTTTTATGGGAGAGTTCATCCCATTCACATTCACAATAATGAGTATTATCTGTCTCTTTCCCTCCATCCTATTCTGTCCCCTGTTTATGTTTTGGTTTCTTCATTCTCCCTTCCCCTCTCTAAGGGTTTTCCTTTTAACCACTGCCTACCTCAATATTCCCTCCCTGTAACCTCTCTTCTTTGCCTACCATTACCCCTTACTAATATTTCCCTCCCTTCTAATCCCCCCTTCTTATCTCTTCCCCCTTACACTTCCTACTGCCTATAGAGCAAAATGGATAATTATACTTATCAGAGTATGTTATTCCCTCTTTGACCCCAAACTAATGAGAATAAATTTCATACAGTGCTCCTCTCCCTCCCTCCTTTCCCTCTGTTGTAATGAGTTTTTGTGTCTTTTCATGTCAGAATCTTAAACTTAATTGACTATGTTGATATGTCTTTGAACTAGAACCAATGAGAATAATGTTCAAATGATGTTCATCTCCCTCTCTACTTCCCCTCTACTATAGAATGTCTTTATCTCTTCATATCGCATAATTTACCTGTTTCTGCTTCATTCTTTCCTTTTATCTCATTATAGTCCCTTTGAACCCCTTAATAAGGTCTTTTATTATCATCAGATTAGTTCATTTATACCCATACCCTCTATCTATGTATATCCCTTTTTAAAATTAATTTATTAGTTTAGTTTCAGTTAACAAGATTCAATTCCATAGTTCCTTGATTTTCAAATTTCCTTTACCTCCCTCCCCCACCCCCCACAACAGCATATAGTCCAGTATAGGATCAGCAAATACATTCATATTAGCCATTAGTCCAATTACAAAGGCGTATTGTACTAGGTGGGATGAAAGATGGTAAAGAAGAAATAAAACCAAACAATGAAAAGAAAAAGATCAATTAGTTTGCTTCCTTCAGGATTTAAGCTCAGTTCTTTCTAGTTATATCTCTGGATGTCGCATTTCTCTCTTTCACGAGACTTTCGAGATTGACTTATATCACTGCATTACTGAGAAGAGTCCAGTCTGTCATAGTTGGCCATCACACATATGAAGTGTCTGTGATTGTATACAAATTTCTTTTGATTCTACTCTTCTCGCTCAGCATCATTCTGTATAAGCCTCTCCAGGTAAATATGAAATCTGTCTCCTCATTTCTTATAGCACAATAATATTCCATTACATTCATATACCACAACTTGTTTAGCCATTCCCCAATTGATGGGCACCCCTTCAGTTTCCAATTCTTTGCAACCATGAAAAGAGCTGCTATAAATATTTTGGTACATTTGGGTCTTCCTCCCATTTCTATGATCTCTTTGGGATATAACCCTAGAAGTGGTATTGCTGTGTCAAAGGGTATGAACTTATTTATAATCCTTTGGGCATAATTCCAGATTGCTCTCCAGATGAAGGTCTTTTTTTTTAGGGAGGTATTTTCTTACTTTAAATTTTGAACCTCCTGTCCCACTTCACAAATTTTACGTTTTAAGGAATTGTTTTCTTCAGTGAGGCTTTTTCCCATTTGGTCATTGTTGATTTAAATTTATCTTCTACCTCTCTAATTTAGCTTTTAAAAACTTTCTTGAGATCCTCCAAGAATTCTTTTTGGGCTTGAGACTAGTTCATATTTCCTTCTGTGGTCTCAGGTGTGAGTATAGAGTCCATGTTGTCCTCTGTATTTGGTTGTTCTTGCTAGCTATAATAAGCTTGGATCAATTTTCTAGTCTTTCCCTTCTGCTTCTCTCTCTTCCTTCTTTCCCATAGTGATTTCCTATTTCCTAATTTCTCAGGCTGGGAGCTAAGGGCCTGGTTGTTGACTTTGTGTGCTGTAGCCTCTGGGTATCTAGACTGAGGCCAAGGCCAGCATTCTCAGTGTTTCATTTGAGTTACCCTGAGGCTGACAGAGTAACCTGTGGGAGAGGGGTGGTCTGGCCACTTCAGAATTCTGCCTCTGTGCCCCTGGCCTACAGCTCAGGTAGGCTCAGCAGGTGGCAGCTGGTAGTGCTGGTGTCTGCAAATTGCTCTGGTAGTGCTGAGGTCCACCTGGGCTTGTGTTGTCTCTCTGGCTCCACCCCTCTGGGCTTTGGGAGCTCTTGCTGGTCAGGTGAGGTGGGGCTTGTTGGGACCCCTCTTGCCCTTCACTTCAGACTCCTTACTGCCTCTGTTGCACCCTTTCTCAGTGACTCCTGAGCTTAAGGCTATTTCTGCTATTTCAAGATTTTACTCTGGATGGGACATTGATCTCTGTGTTTTCTAGGTCAGGGAGGGGCAATTGGAGCAGCTAGTGTTTACTTTGCCATCTTGGCTTCTAGAAAATCAGGTAAAGGATTTTTAAATGTTCAGGCTGTGGGCTAATCACATCAGGTGAAGATGCTGTCTCTGCTTTGGGCCTTGCAATTTCTCTTACCTAGCTCCAATGGATCATCCTGGCTTGTGGTGAGTCACTGGTGAGACAGATGGGAATAGCCCTTGGGGTGGGTGAGTCTCCTGGCTGGAGCTACTTCTCACTGGGTTGTCCTATAGTCTGCTCTCTAGTCTGTGCTAGTCTGACCTTTACTTCATGCTGGTGGAGCCCCCACATGGACACTTTCCTGTGCTGGATTCTGCCACACTCTGTCTCCAAGTGGCTTCTATTACTCAAAAATCCATTCAGATTCACTTTTTTAAGTTTAGTGATGGCATTCATGGAGGAGCTTAGAAAAGTTACTGCTTCTTTTCTGCCATCTTGTCTCCACCCCAACTTCTTTCTAAATGGTAGGAATTTTTCTAAGTCATAATGTTTCATCTAAAAGAAAATCTTCAAAGCTGCAGAAACAGGAATAATGTAGACTCAGGTGGGGCATTATAGTAACCCTAGGTTCACTTTAAAAGAGAAATAATGATGATAAGGTGGTTTTAGACAGGGAACACTATCTTAAATGCTTAGATAACAGATCTTAGAATGTTAGGGCTGGGAATACTCTCAGATCATAGAATGTGAGATCTGGGAGGACACAGAGATCAGAGAACATGGAATGTCAGAACTGGAAGGGAACCTGGAGCACAGCATTTCAGAAATCGAGAAGATCATATCAGCATCATAGAATGCCAGAACTGAAAGGAACCTTGGACCCCAGAATGTCATGGCTCCAGGGGGAACTCTATAGCCTGGCCACATTAGAATGGTTTTCAGGATACAGTCAGACAGAGCTGGGAGGGTCTTCAGAACATTGAATATCATTGATGAAAGGATGTTTGCCCAGGCCCACATTGTTTGTGCCAGAGAGTTTCCCAGTTAAGGAGGGGAACTGAGGACAAACCTCTTGATACAGTTGCCTAGGATCTTTCCAAAGCTATTTAAGACCTAGCTCTTTCTCCCACCATCTCACCTCAGGCAGAAAGTGGGCATTTAAGAAAGCCAATGTAATCTACTTAATCCTGGAATAAGGCCTTCCTCCCATGGTTATTCCGTAAAAACTAAATAAAAAAACAAAAAGGAATATTTTCCTCACCAGGAAGCACAAATGAGCCCATGTGTGTCCAGCAGAGCATAATCCTCTACCATTTTATGAGTGATTGGTAGTAGCTGGATTGGCTTAGTCATTGCAAATTATTGATGAGCAGAGTCATTTAATCAATGTAAATGAGAAAACAAAAACAGGCATTGTAGCCCCCAATGTGCCAAAAAGCCCAAACACTGATCCCAGGATGCTTGCCCCAGGCTCATTCAAAGAACAGGGAGAAGAATGGGGGGGTTCTCAAACCTTTCCAAATAGAAATCCAAATCAGATGAGCCACCCCACTTTAGGTGGAACTATTATCTCACTTGAGGCACAATTTATTGCTCAGAAAGTTAGGATCAGCTAGTTCCATTAACTGGTTGTCATAGTAACAGATCATTGTCATGGATACCTGGAATCCTGAGTTGGTGGTCCTCAGGCTACCTCTTCATCAGGCCACCATTATGATCACTAGGCTTGGAGGAAGGAAGGGCTTCTTCCCGGTTTGTCCTGAACTGCCTGCTGGGAGCAGATCTAGATCACCAGGGGCTACAAAATATCAGGAGTTACCCACTAACGCACACACATGTATACATACAGGCACTGTGTATATTGTATATACTGAGAGACTGAAAACAAAACAAAGACAGAGGGAGAGACAGGCAGGGGCAGAACCAGGGAAAGAGAAATACAGATGCGGACTGTGTAATAGTAATGCAGAAAAGGATCCATAAAGTAAGCAGCTGTCAGCTAGGAGCCATGCATCAGGAAAGGTGGTGGTGACTTGTTGGTACATGCTGCCCATCTCTCCATCAATTACCTTTTAAACACAACCCCCACAACTGTCTAAAAGAGTTAACAGACCCCCTCAAGCAATCAAATCATGTCCTGAAGGGCCATTGCCTGGCAGTAATCCTATAATCTGCAAAATTGTCACAGAGGGAGTTGCCATGGCAACTCCATCTCCTCATGTCCTCATACTATTGGAATTTTCATGATGTGTTTGACATGGTCTTTAGATTTTTTACAGAGAAAAACAGGTGGGGGCTATGGAATATTCAAGAGCCCCCAATCCATCATCTATTCAAGGAGAGTTCTTTCCTGCCAGCCGTGAATGAATGAATGAAGAAAAGTAAAATATTTGTTAAGCACTTTCTATGTGCAAAGAACTGTACTAAGTACTGTAGTACATACCTCCATTGGCAGTTCCCACTTCCCCTTTCTAAAGCACAGAAATCTTTGTTCATATATTCAAAATTATTACCAAAAGGGCATCTCATTTGTCCTTCATGATTCAAAGTGAATCAAGGGAAATAGGGAGGAGAAGAACAGAGCCAGTCCATCTAATTCTGAAACTTGTCCATGGAAGCTGTGACCGCTAATCTCTGACCTTCCTCATTCTTTTCCCCAAACACTCCTCTGTATAGCCTACCATTATGCTGAACATTCAATAGATGCTCAGCAAATGTCTTCTGTTCTATAGAAACTGGACTTTAATCAAAGAAACAAGGAACTGCCTGACTCAGATTTTATTTTGTCAACTCTGTTCTTCCTCAAATTTTTTGAGCCTAGAATAGTGTTTACAATTCTCCCCAACACTTTCATATATACAATTATTATTATAACTTTCCTTCTCTCTGATTCAAGCTGACAAGAAATGCTTTAGCCCTACCAATTCTATAGTCTGCAGGAAGCTTCCTTTGGACAGTGTCAGTCAATTCAGATATCCGAGTTTCTCTCTTGTGACAGACTGTTAGAGGAATCTTGCATGCCAGCAATCTCTTAATTCCTGTCCGTGCTGAGATAAAACGAGTTACTAGGAAGTCATTGGAAAGTCATCAGTAGCAGGTTTACTTTGAGCTAAGAGAGCATAGAAATGCAACGATGATATAATAACACAAGCCCCTCCTCTCCATATAGACACACCTGATTATCTGATTATCAGGCTGCTGGGGAAGAGTATGAGGACTTGAGTGGCCTTCAGAAATCTGCTGAGTTGGAGAGGTCCTGACTGCCCATTGGTTGGATTTTTATGGCCATGGGGGGCCAGGAAGCTACATCAGGGGAAATAGGGGTCAATCAGGTTCTGTTCAGTTTGTAGACATTTTTAAGCTGCTTGCTATGTGCCAGGCTCTGTTCTATACTGGAAATAAAATGAACTGTAAGACAGGCTCTACTCTCTCATGAAGTTCACAGACTAGTGGCAGAGTCAGCAATGAAACAATTATGGACAAACAAGCCATATAGAGGAAATCATCCACATAATGAAGGCGGTAGAAATTTGTGGAAAAGGAAAAGCCCACTATAGATGATGGAATTTTATCAAAGACTTTGAGAGTCAGGGAAATCAGGTACCAGAGATGAGGAGGGAAAATATTCTCAGTCTGGGGGTCAACCACTGGAAGTAAATGCCCAGATAATTGACATGGAGGTTTGTGTGCTAGGAATAACAAATTGAGGCCAGTGTTGTCAGATTGAAGAGTACATCATAGAGCTGAGGTGAGGTGTTGGGGGAGGGTGTAAGGAGACTGGAGAGTTGAGGTTGGGTAGTTTATGAAAGAATTTGAATGCCAGGGATATTATATTGGATCCTCAGTTGATAGGGAGCCCCTGGATTTGATTGAGTAGGATTGCAGGGGTGGTGGGAGGCCACATGGTCAGACCTGTACTTTAGGATGATAAATTTAAGAGATGAGTATATGTCAGATTGGAATGGGAATGTAGTGAGATTAGAAACCTCACCCACAGGTCTGTTCCATTATTCCATTACATGAATTAATGAGGGCCAACACTGCAGTGGTGGCAGTGTCAGAGGAGATAAGGGGTGGGCGCAAATATGAGGGTAATATTCCAAAGGTTGGAATATTGACAAGTGTTGGCCACATGTTTGTTTGGTAGGTGGTGAGATGGTCAGGAGTGAAGGATGACACTTAGACTGTGTGCCTGGGTGACTGAGAGGATGGTGGTACCTCTGAAAGTAATGAGGAATTTTGAAACGGAAGCGTGTTGAGGAGGACAGGGACAGAAGGAGTTCTTTTTTGAACCTGTTGAATTAGAGATATCTACAGCACATCCGATTGAATATGTCCAAAGGTAAATTGTAGATGCAAGACCGGAAGTAAGCAGAGAGTTTGGGATTAGATGAACATATGGGAGAATCATCCACATAGACATGATAACTGAATCCCTAGGAATTGATGAGAGTAGGAAGAGAAATAGTATCAAGATATAAGGAAAGGCATCCCAGGATAGAGCCCAAAGGTACACTCACGGTTACTAGGCATGACAGGCATGAAGATCAGGCTAAGGATTCTGATAAAGAGTGGCCATGGTGAGGTGCCTATATTCCTAGTTCTTACTAGTGTGCCTAGCACATAATAAACACTTAAGAAATATTTATTATATGATTAAGAGGAGATCCTGGAGAGAATAAAATTACAGAAACATAGAGAGACAAAAGAATGAAGAGAAGGGTGATCAGCAAATCAAAGTTATCAGGAAAGGTGAGGATCGAGAAAACAACATCAGATTTGGCATATAAGAGATTGTCAGTAACATTAGTGGGAGACATTTCTTTTGAATAATGAGGCAAGAAGATAGACTATAGAGACACAAGAAGAGTAAAGCAAATAGATGTGACTGCTTTAAACAGTATTTTCAAGGAGTTTAACTGAAAAAGAGAGTTGATACAAGGGATGATACCTGGAAGGGATGAATGGATGGATGCAGGGAGAGATTTTTTTTTTTAAGATGGGGGAGACATAGACAGGGTTGTGAGTAGGAAGAAAGCAGTGAGTACACAGGGAGATATTGGAGATAAATGAGAGAATGGGTATCATAAAGGGATCAGTGTTCTAGAGAAATGGACTGGAAAGGGAACAGTTGTGCAGGTAGTGAGAGATTTGGGTCAGCACATTTCTATGTGTGAGATAGAGGTGGTAGAAGAGGAGACAGTATGATGTGATAGGAAAAGGAGGAAAGAAGAAGGAGGAGGAACTCTGAGGTAATGTCCTAAGTATTTTCAGTACAATGCTGGATAAGATTCTCAGCTGAGAGGGCTAGTGGGTGCAGGATGGAGCCATGGAAAGTTTGAGGATGGATGAAAATTTTCAGAAAAACCATTGTGATGAATGGGATAGTAAGTTATTTAGAGAAGTATAAAAGGTATAAAAATGCTTTGGAGTGCCAGGAATAGTACTTGTTTTATATGGCCTAAGCCGCAGTAGCCCAAATACCACCTCAGCTACTGCTGTGACTCTAACTCTCAGAATCATCCACCCATTCCTTAGAACTCTCTGACTGCCCAATGAGGCAGAATGTTTCCTGCTTTCCAGTTCCCCTCTCAGAGGCTGGACTTCTTAAAGTAGCCACCTTCTTAGATAGGATATAGTGTAAAAAGATCATCTCTAATTTCTGCAAAAATGGCCAAATGAGCCTTGGAATGTACCCTAACAAAAATCTATATAAGAAAGAAATACAGAGATCAATACTTTCTCCTTAAAAAGGAGGGAGAGTATTGAGGCATGTTCTCAAAGCACATATTAAACAAGTTTAAAACAAATCAGAATACTTTTGAAACAACAGATATAAGACTTTATTTAACAATAGTAAAAGTAAGTTAAAATAGATACCCCTGGATGTGTCCAGTATAACTGAAAATTGTCAGTCACGGTGGATATACTATAAAATTGCTAAGATCCAAGAGTGGAATCCAAATGCACTCCATAGGTGACATTCCACATGAATTCAACCAATAATGTGTGAACAGAGAACCATGAAACACATACTGATCATGTGAGTTTGTTCATAGAAATGGAGGGGATTTCTGATGGCAATCCCACATCAAGTCATTATGATCAGAAATTATTGATTGTGCTTATAAATCCCAGATTTATTGATCAATACAAACTATGGGAGGAAAAGGTAAAAACTCTGCAATACTTTACTGAAGGTGGCAAATCATTATTACCTAATGAATACTTAGCAAGATATGAACTGGTGATTGGAATTATCCATCAGAATTTGAATAGCTTTCAAAACTGAACAGATGTTAACCTAATTCTAAAGAATGAGTGAGTTAAACAGTAATGCACAGAAACAGTCAATAAATCCAAGAAAATTACAATATTGAGACAACATATCAAAACTTGTGGGATGTATCCAAAGCAGTTTTGGGAAATTTCATATCTGTAAATGCTTAAGTGAATGAAAGAGAGAATGAGGAGATAAATGAATTGGTGGTGCAACTAAAAAGTCAGAAAGCAAGCAAATGAAAAATCCCCGATTAAGTATCAAATTAGAAATTTTGATAAAAAAGGAGAAATTAATAAAATTTACAGTTAATATTACTGTATGTGTATAGTCTATATCAAACTGCACACCATATTAGAAAAGGGGGAACAGAGGGAGGTATAGAATATTTGGAACTCAAAATCTTATAAAATTAAATGTTGACAACTAAAATCAAATGAGTAATTTTTTTTACAGTGAACAGATGACAGATATTTATACTACAAATGGAGACCTCAGGATATCCTTGGGAATTAAAAGAAAAATGTACTGGAACTGCAGTATGGTCGCCATGGAACAGAACTATCTCCAGCATCTCTTAGTTATAACATTGAACCATAAAAATTCAGCAACAATATTTTTAATTGCATACAAAGTGTTCCTAATCTCTAAGCTGCATGGATGAAAAGTTCTGAAAATATAGAGACCTAAGGGAAGAACAGAGTACAATGTAGCAACAGCATTAGGCCCTGTCTCCTCCTAGAATTATCTTAAATATGTATTCATGGAGCCTGCAGCAGATGAGCTAATATCCCAGTAATTTTATTGACCTGGAAATGATAGTGATTCTGTGTAATGATTTGAAGAGCATTAAACAGAAAAGAATCAATAGCATGATATGTAAACTCCATCTAAAAGACTAACAGAGAGAAATAATAATGATAATAATAGCGAACAATTCTATAGTGTGTCATACTCTGAAAAGCACTTTGCAAATATGTCATTTGAACCTTACAACCACCCTGTAATTTATTTAGCACACGAATTATCACACCAATTTTACCAAAAAGAAAACTGATTTTTAGAAAGTTTAAGTGGCTTGGTGTATTGTGACACTATGAGTGAGGCAGAACTTGTGTCAAGGTCTTATGACTCCCATTCCAGGTGTCTATCCACTACATAAAACCACTAGAGGCAGAGTGGTGGGTTTTAGAGAATAAATTCCCAAATGTGCTATAAGTTTTAGAAAGAAATTTATGAAGTCCCTTGGTAGAGGAGAATGGGCCAGAAAGGAGGGTGTGACCCTCCCTCTTGTCTAGGCTCAGGAGAATTCGTATTATGTAGGATTTAGACCAGGGTACCCATACATAAGCATGGAGGCACACGTATTTGCCTCCAAGGGTGCCCCCTCTCCCTCCTGGACCTGCCTGCTCTTTGTCTCCTACTGCTTGGAGAAAGGAGGCTCATTGATACCCCTTCCCCAGACAAGCCTTTTAATCCTCTGCTCTGGGGATTGTGAGGATACTGAGTCCCATTGAAGGGCTGGTGGTTTTCAGATGCTGCTGCAGCCAATATGCTCTTCTATTTTATGGAGTCCAAGACACTCCTCCCTCGACTTTCCCTTTCCCTTCTTTTTCCTTCGTGTCCCAGCTTTCCTAAAGTGACCTATCCTCAACATCTGCAAGCTGAACTCACCAGCTTCCCCACCCCCAGCCCCAGCAGCCTGCCCTCAGGGACCTGGGACCCTGGTCAGCCTTGGGTCCACCTCCAGGTGGAAGATGCTCTGTTGTCCCTTCCCCTAGTCAGTTTGAGAGATGGAACCTGAGAGAAAGGACTGGGGTGGGCTCCCACTGCCCTGGGCCTGATGTCCCTGACTCCCCTCCCATCCTTTCTCCCTTTGTTCTGGGAGGAGACTAGCCCCTATAGTGATGACAGAATGCCCACATCCTTTCCACCTTCTTTTTAGCTTCAGTCTTCTTTGTCTCTGCTGGAATATGTTAGTGGGGCGCGCAGCTGGAGGTATACCCGCTACCCACCTGCTTCTCTTCCCTTCCTCACACACCCCGCTGGCTCCTTTACCCAATCTTTCCCCCACCTTCCAGGCAGAATGAAACTGAGGGTACTACCTAAGTGTGGTGCCTAAGTGGCTGTGGGTGAGGTAAGTGCCCCCTCCCCTGCACCTTCCTCAACCCCTCTCTTTCTTCTCTTTATCTTCTCTTCCCCCACAACCTTTTCATGAAGCCCAAACCCTCCTTACCCAGTTAGCTTTACTTATTACCTGGAGGATGCGTGTAAGGTCCTAGGAATATCAATACCTTTATGCGTTTATTGAGTTTGTAGGTGGGATCGTGTGTGTGTGTGTGTGTGTGTGTGTTTGTGTTTCCCTTTCTGTGTCTGTGAGGGTGTGTGGGTGTGTGGATACGTGGATGTATGGGTTTATGTGCTCAGTGGTGAACCTGTGTGTGCTTTCTCCTGCAGTAATGCTCTTCCCTGAGGCTTCTTGCCTTCCCAGACCTTTGTCTGGAGGTGGGAGGCTTTAGAGGTCCTGATGTTGGTTGCAGTGTAGTGAAGACCAGCAAGCAGATGTCTTTGAGAACACTCCCTCCCTCCACTGCTCAGGTGGACTTTTCCATTCTTTTTTCTTTCCTCCATACTCCCTCCCCCATTTTTGGTTTTGCCTTGGCCCTCAGAAAAGAGGACTTATCATAGGAACTCTTTTCATCACCTTCTCCATTTCATCTCTTTTATTTGGTGTTAATTACTTATATGGTGTATTTGTTATTGTTCTGTTTTCAACCACTTCCTGGTGAAAGGGGCCCTTGATGTACCTTGCTCTAGAACAGAAAGAGGGGACTGTGCCTGAACCTGCAGATCCCTAGGATTTATAGGCTGAACGAAAAGAGTTGCTTTAATGTGCATTTCTCTAGTTATCAGGGATTCGCAGCTTTTTGTCTTAGGCCTGTTCATAACTTGGATTTCTTCCTTGGAAAACTTCCTGTTCATATCCTTTGAGCTATTGGAGAATGGCTCTTAATCTTAGAAATTTAAATCACTTCCTTTTTTTATATTGAGTATGCAGAAGTCTTTAGAGAACTTTGCTGCAAGGATCTTTCCCCTAGCTTTCCTGTTACCCTTCTCATTTTAACTACATTTCAATCTGTTTTCACAAAAACATTTCAACTTTATGGAAGGAGAATTATCCATTTTATTTTCTATGTTGTTATGTTCCCCTGTCCATAGATGTGAAAAATAATTTCCTCCTTGCTCCTTTAATTTTCTTTTGATTTGTCTTTTACATCTAATTCATGTATCTGTTTCTAGTTTAATTTGACAGGTAGTGTGAGGTGTTGATATCCTATCAAATTTCTGGCAACTACTTTTCCTTTATTCCATCAGTGTTTTTTTTAGTCAAACTGTATCCTTCCCTGCCCAACCTCAACCCCACAACTTCTTTCTGTCTTTGAATTTATTAAACACTTGTTTATTTTATTTGTTTGCTTCTGTACATCTCATGCCCAATCTTTTCCATTAATCTACCTTTCAATTTTTAAGACATTCAAATTGCTTTATCAACAGCTAGACCTTCTTTAGGAAGTCAGGAAGACTTATCTCCTTAAGGTCTAATATGACCTCAGACACTTACAAGCTGGGTAAACCTTGGTATGTCACTTCACCTTGTTTCCATGAGTTTGTCACCTGTCAAAACAGCTGTCAAATCTCTGACAAACCACTACAGTATCTTTCCCAAGAAAACCACAAATACTTCAGAAAAAGTTAGACAAATGAGGGGTGGCTAGGTGGTGCAGTGAGTAGAGCATCGGCCCTGGAGTCAGAAGGACCTGAGTTTGGATCCAGCCTCAGACACTTAACGCACACAAAAACAAAAACCTAGCCACAAAAACAAAAACCTAGCCGTGTGACCTTGGGCAAGTTACTTAACCCCAATTGCCCTCCAAAAAGCAAAAAAAAAAGTTAGACAAATGAAAAAACAAAGAAACAATTGTTTTCATAATAAATGATTTGCAGTAGAAGTTGAAATCTACTACTGATAATTACTAGTCTCATACTCCTTTCTTTGCTCCTCCCACCAACCCTCCCCCCAGTCCCTTGAGATATATTATCTAATCTAAAAAAATATTGATGTTTTCTGTTTCTTACGTTACCAGGATATTCCAATTATCCTTCCCTTTCCCCATCCTCGAGGGCCATGCCATTTAACAAATTGTAATTTTTGTTGTAGGGAGGAAAAGAAAAGGCAACACTACTGATGGATACATTCGAGATAATGTGTACAATGTGTAACACCTTTGGACCGCTCACCTCCAGTAATGGTGTCTTCCCATTTCTCCTTTTCAATCCCACTTGATCTTTAATACTTTGTTATAGGTACTTTTATTATTTTTTGTGTTATTCTTTTTGTTTAAATTGGTGTCGTTACTATTCATATACTCTTTACTTGGCTCTGCTTAATTCTCTTTGCATTAGGTGACAAACATATTGCCATACTTCTCTGTACTCATCACACACATCATTTCCTATAGCATGGGAGCAGTATTCCATGACATTTGTGTTCCATTCCATCCTTAGCCACTCCCCAGTTGATGAGCATCTATTTTGTTTCCAATTCAAAACTGTCACAAAAAGTGATTTTATGTCCTGAAATATGTGGAGACTTTTTTCTTATTGATGACTTCCTTGGGCTGTAAAGAAGTTCTTGTTTTAAAAGATTTGGACATTTTTCTTACTTTTTTGCATAATTCCAAATATTTTTACAAAATGGATGTGTCATTTCACAGATCCACCAAGGATATATCAGTGTGTGTATATTCCCACATCCTTGTTTAGGTATCAAAATCTTATTTGTGCCATAAAAAGAATTTGATAGGAATTCTTTATCTGTTATTTCAAATACTTTATATAGTATTGGGGTGAATCTTTTAATGTTTGGTTGAATCACTTTCAAATCCATCTGGTCCTGGGGATTTTTTCCTAGGAACTCTTTCATGCCTTATGTGACATCTTCTTTCAAGGTAGAGTTATTTAAGAAATCTCTTTCCTTTTATCATGGGCAGTTTACATTTTTGTAAGTATTCATCAATTTCATGTAAATTGTGAGTTTGCTGCCATATAATTGGGCAAAATAATTCCTCAGCATTACTTTAATTTCATCTTTCTTGGTTATACCTGCACATATTCATTTTTGAGAGTAGGTATTTGGTTTTCTTCTTGAATTATATTACTGATCATTTGATCCTTCATGAAGTGCAGTAACCAACAAAGGGAAAAGGACATTGTTGCCTGACTATACATTTTCACCTGCTATTCCCCATTCCTAATTTCATCTCACTCATCATCTCCACCTGCTGGAGTCCCTGGAATCCCTTTACATCCCAGATAAAATCCCACTGTCTACAGGAACCCTTTCTTGATTCCCTCCAATTCTGTCACCTTCCCACTGCTTATTATTTCCACTTTATTCTTTTTTGTTTTTTTTTTAAAGCAATTGGGGTTAAGTAACTTGCTCAAGGTTACACGGCTAGTCATTATTTATGTATGGGTGCTCATTTTCTGAGGCTGGATTTGATCTCGGGTCATCCCAACTCCGAGGCTGGCGCTCTTACTCACTGCGCCACCTAGCCGCCCCCACTTTATTCTTTTGTTCTTATTTTTAAAATATATTTATTTACTTTTAGTTTACAACATCCATTTCCACAGTTCCTTGAATTTCAAATTTTCTTCCCATCCTTCTGCTCACCACTCTCCCCCATGGTGGCATGCAATCAAATATAGGATCTACAAATATCTTCACGCTAAACATTACTCAACTTAGTCAATAATATGGAAAGCTTATAATAATGAAGTGAATGATGACAAAGAAGAAACAAAACAAAACAAAAAAAGAGAGACAGCAAGTCATTTGCTTCAATCTGACTCTTTAGTCCTTTCTCTGGATGTTGATATATGTTTCCTTCATGGGTGTTTTGGAGTTGTCTTATAGACTTGCATTGCTTAGAGAAGCTCAGGCTATCAAAGTTAGTTGTCACACATATGATGTGTCTGTGATTGTGTTCATAGTTCTCCTGGTTCTGCTCTCCTCACTCAGCATCAGTTTATGTACATCTGTCCAGGTTATTATAATGTCATTCATATACCACAACTTATTTAGCCATACCCCGATTGATGTGCATCCTCTTGATTTCCTATTCTTTGCCTCCACAAAAAGAGCTGCTATAAATATTTTTGTACATACAGGTCATTTTCCCACTTCTATGATCTCTTTGGGATACAGCCCTAGAAGTGGTATTGCTGGGTCAAAGGGTATGCAGTATTTATATCCCTTTGGCTATAGTTTCAGATTGCTTTCCAAAATATTTGAATCAGTTCACAACTCCACCAACAATGCATTAGTGTTCCAATTTTTCCACATCCTCTCCAGCATTTATCATTTTACTGCTTTATCATCTCAGCCAATCTGACTGGTGAGATGGGGTACCTCATAGTTGTTTTGATTTGCATTTCTCTAATGAATAGCAATTTAGAGCATTTTAGCATATGCTTATATATCTTTATTTTCTTCCTCTGAAAACTGCCTGTTTAATATCTTTTGACAGCCAGTAAATTGGTGGATGACTTGTATTCTTATAGACTTGACTCAGTTTTCTGTAATTTCCCACTTCCCTCTTAATCTTGGTTACATTGGCTTTATTTGCACAGAAATGTTTCAATTTAATGTTATCCAAATTATCCATTTAGCATTTAATACTGCTCTCTAACTCTTGTTTGGTCATAAAATCTTCCCTTCTCCATAAATCTGACAGGTAAACTATTCTTTGCTCTCCTAGATTGCGTACAGTATCAACCAATATACCGAAATCATACACCCTTTCAGGCTTTATTTTGGTATATGGTGTAAGATATTGGTTTATGCTCAGTTTCTACCATACTATTTTCCAGTTTTCCCAGCAGTTTTCATCAAAGAGGGAGTTCTGATCCCAAAAGCTGCACTCTTTGGGTTTATCAAACAGTGGATCACTGTAGTCATCGGCTGCTGTGTCTTATGTAAGTTATCTATTCCACTGATCCACTACTGTATTCCTCAGCCAGTACCAAGTAGTTTTGATGACTTGCTTTATACTACAGATTAAAATCTGGTATGGATAGGCCTTAACATTTCTTTTCATTATTTCCCTTGCTATTCTGGATGTTTTGTTCTTCCAGATGAATTTTGTTATGATTTTTTCTAGCTTTATAAAAAAGTTTTGGTGGATTGATTGGTATGGTACTAAATATGTAAATCAATTTAGGTAAAATTGTCATTTTTATTATATTAGCTCAACCTAGCCATGAGCAACTGATGTTTTTCCAATTATTTAGATCTCACTTTGTTTGTTTGAAAAGTGTTTTGTAACTGGGTTCACATAGGTTCTAGGTTTCTTTGGCAGGTAGATTCTGAAATATTTTATAATGTCTATGGTAACTTTAAATGAAATTTGTTTTTCTATCTCTTGCTGTTGGATTTCATTAGAAATACATAGGAATGATGAGGATTTCTGTTGGTTTATTTGATATCCTGCAACTTTGTCAAATTTTATTTATTATCTTAAGTAGGTTTTTACTTGATTCTCTAAGTATATCATCATATCATCTGCCAAGAGTGATAGCTTTATCTCTTCTTTGCCTAATTTGATTCCTTCATTTTCTTTTTCTTCTCTTATTGCTACTGTTAATATTTCTAGTACCAAATTGAATAAGAGGGTAGTAGAGGATATCCTTGATTCACTCGTAATCTTATTGTAAATGCTTCTAACTTATCCCCATTATGTAAAATATTTGTTGATGGTTTTAGATAGATCCTACTTATTATTTTAAGGAAGACTCCATTTATTCCTATCGCTTCTAATGTTTTTAATAGAATTGGGTGTTGTATTTTGTCAAAAGCCTTTTCTGAATCTATTGACATAATCATATGGTTTCTACTAGTTTTGTTGTTGATATGATTGATTATACTTATAGTTTTCCTAATATTTGAACCATCTTTGGATTTCTGGAATAAATCCTATCTCATCAAAGTGTATTATTTCCATGATAAGTTGCTGTAGTGTTTTTGCTAACATTTTTTTTTTAATTTTGCAACTATATTTATGAGGAAAATTGGTCTATAATTTTCCTTCTCCATTTTGTCTCTTCCCCATTTAGGTGTCAGTACCATATTTGTGTCACAAAAAGAATTTGGTAGGACTCTTTCTTCTCCAATTTTACCAAATAGTTTGTAAAGAATTTACAATCAATTGTTCTTTAAATGTTTGATAGACTTAGCTCCTAAATGCTTCTGGTCCTGGGAATTTTTTCCTGTGGAGTTCATTGATGGCTTGTTCAATTTCTTTTTTCTTAGATGGTGTTAAGTAATTTACTTCCTCTTCAGTTAATCTGGGCAACTTATATTTTTGTAAATATTCATCCATTTCACTAATACTATAAAACTCATGTGCATACAATTTGGCAAAATAATTCCTAATTATTATTTTAATTTCCTCTTCATTGGAGGTAGATTCACCCATTTCATTTTTGATATTTGTAATTGTTTTCTTCTTTCTTTTTTTCTCATTTGGACTAAAATTCTGTCTAATTTATTGTTTTTTTTTCCTAATACCAGCTCTTAATTTTATTTATTAATTCACTAGTTTTCTTAATTTCAATTTTAGAAATCTCTCTTTGGTTTCAGTATTTCTAATTTAGTTTTAAATTGGGGATTTTAAATTTGTTGTTTTTCTAGCTTTTTCAGTTGCATGTCCAATTTATTGCCCTCCATTTTCCCTATTCTATTCATATATGCATTCAGGGATATAAAACTTCCCCAAATAACTTCTTTTGCTGCATTGGACAAGTTTTGATGTGTTGTCTCATTTTTGTCATTCTCTTGAATGAAGTTACTGTTTGTTTTTATAATTTCTTATTTGATCCACTCATTCTTTAGGATTAAATTGTTCAGTTTCCAAATAGTTTTTATTCTATCTTTCCATGGCCCTTTGCTACATATAAATTTTATTGCATCATGATCTGAGAAGGATGCATTTAATATTTCTGCTGTTCTGCACTGAATTGTGAGGTTTTTGTGCCCTAGAACATGGTCAAAGTTTGGGGATGTGCCATGTACCACTGAGAAGAAGGTATATTCATTTTTATCCCCACTGATTTTTCTCCAGAGGTCTAAAATATCTATCTTCTCTAAAATTCTATTCACCTCCTTAGCTTATTTCTTGTTTATTTTGAGGTTAGATTTTCCAGTTCAGAGAGGGGGAGGTTGAAGTGCCCCACTAGTAGAGTTTGTTTGTTTGTTTTTTTAAGCAATTGGGGTTAAGTAACTTTTCTCAAGGTTACATGGCCAGTCATTTTTATGTGTGGGTGCTAATTTTCTGAGGCCAGAACCAATCGAGGGTTCTCCAACTCTGGGGCCCATGCTTTTCCTCACTTCGACACCTAGCCGCCTCACCACTAGTATAGTTTTGCTACCTATTTCTTCCTCTAACTCCCTTAACTTCTCCTCTAGGAATCTGGATGATATAGCCTTGGTGCATAGATGTTTAATAATGATATTTCTTCATTCTCAATGTTGTCTTTTAGCAGGACATATTTTCCTTCCTTATCTTTTAATTAACTTTTTTTTTGCTTTTGCTTTATTTGAGATAAGGATCTCTGCCCCTGATTTTTCTTTTACTTAAGCAAAACATAATGTATTCTACTCCAGTCTTTTACCTTTACCCTGTATGCATCCTGCTCTTTCAAACGTGTTTTTTTTAGATACCACATTTTACAGTTATGGTTTTTAATCCATTTAGTCCAATGTATCTACCTCCATTTTATAGGATAGTTCATCCCATTCACATTCACAGCTATGATTACTATCTATGTCTTTCCTTACATCCTATTCCCCTCCCCCCCTTTGTACTTTCATTTCTCCCTTCTCCCTTCCCCTCCTTAAGAGTTTTCCTTTGGACGACCCCTTCTCTCAGTATTCCCTCCTGATCTACTTCCTTCCCTTTACTTATCCTTACCACTTACTGCTTGTTCCTTCCTAACAACTCAGCCTCTTTCCCCCTTTCAGCTCCTACCACCTGTAGGTCGTGATAGATTTTTATACTTAATGAACTTTGTTATTCCCTCCTTGAACACAATCCGATGAGAGTAAATTTCATACAGTGCTACTCTACCTCCCTCCTTTTTCTCTACTATTATGAATTTTTGTGTCTCTATACTTAACTGATTATGTTATTCCCTCCTTGAACCAAAATCAATGAGAATAAAGCTCATATAATGTTTATCTCCCTCCCTTCTTTCCCTCTACTATATTATGTTTTCATGTCTCTGTGTGGCACAATTTACCCCTTTCTACCTCCTCCTTTCCTTTTCTCCCATTACAATCCCTTTGCACTCCTTAATAAGGTTTTTTTTTTTATCATTAGATTAGTTATTTATACCCAATCCCTCTATCTATGTATACCCCTTTTAAATGTTATTATAATTATACAGTTCTCAATATTGACATGTATCAGCTTCCCATATAGGAATATGAACAGTTTGTTCTTATTGAACCACAAGTTATGTGAGTGTGTGTGTGTGTGTGTTTTCTTTGTTTACCTTTTTATGTCTATCATGAGTCTTGTATTTGGACATCAAAGTTTTCATTGGGCTCAGGCTTTTTCATCAGGAAGACCTGGAAATCCCTTATTTCATTGAATAACTATCACCTTGTCTGAAATATTATACTCAGTTTTGCTAGATAGTTGATCCTTGGTTGCAGTCCTACCTCTTTTGCCTTATGAAATATATCATATTCCAGTTCCTCTGATCTTTTCATGTAGAAGCTGGTAGGTCCTGTGATCCTGACTGTAGTAGTACAACCATATTTGAATTTTTTTCTCTCTGGCTCTTTACAGTATTTTCTCCTTGACCTGATGATTCTGTAATTTGGCTGCAATGTGTCTTGGAGTTTTCAATTTGGGATCTCTTTCAAGAGGTGTCTGGGGAAATCTTTCAATAACTATTTTATCCTATGATTTTATGCCCTCAGGGCAGTTTTCTTTGATAATTTTTTTTTTTTTTTGCTTTTTGGAGGGCAATTGGGATTAAGTAACTTGCCCAAGGTCACACAGTTAGGTTTTTTTGTTTATTTGTGCGTTAAGTGTCTGAGGCTGGATCTGAACTCAGGTCCTTCTGACTCCAGGGCCGACGCTCTACTCACTGTGCCACATAGCCTGCCCCTCTTTGATAATTTCTTGGTGGACTTTCAGGTAGTCCAATAATTTTAAAATTATCTCTCCTGGATCTATTTTCCATGTCAGTGGTTTTTCCCATGAGATATTTCACATTGCCTTCTATTCTTTCATTTGTTTGGATCTGTTTAACAGCATCTTGATTTCTCATAAAGTCACTAGCTTCCATTTGCTCCAGTCTAACTCTGAAGGAATGAATCTCCTCAGTGAGCTTTTGAGATTCATTTTCCATTGGGTAAATTTGGGTTTTTAAGGCATTTTTCTCCTCATTGCCCTTTTGAGCCTCCTTTGCCATTTGAGTTAGTCTATTTTTAAGGTGTTGTTTTCCTCAGTCAGGCTGTTGACTCTCATTTCATATTTTTTCTGCATCCTCATTTCTCTTCCAAATTTTTCTTCCACTTCTCTTATTTGTTTTTAAAATCCTTCTTAAGGTCCTCTATGACCTGTAACCCACTCATATTTTCCTTTGGGGCTTTTGGAGCAGGATTTCTGACCTCACAGTCCTCCTCCTGGTCCATGCTTTGATCCACTTTGCCCCCAAAATAGGAGTCTAATGTTGAATTTTTCTCTTTATTTTGTTTCCTTTGCCAAGGCATGTTGCCACTTAATTATTTGACTTTTGGGCTTGTTGCCACAGTAGGACTCTGCCACCAGGCAGGGGGGCTTCCGTCCTAAACGTTGGGGTCTTATCAACTGCCAGAGGTATTAGTTGGGTGGCTTCTGTGAAGGTTCCACATGTTCTGACAAACTGGATACCCACCCCAAGACCTCCACCCAAGACTGCAATCCAGATCCAGGGAGGTTAAAGCAGGAGCGATTATCTCCCAAGGCTGATTGCAGGATCCTCCTACAGTTCGCAGACCAGGAGCTGAAGCTGCAACTGAAGCTGCAAAATGGCGACTGTACTGTGTATCCTCAGCCACTTCTCACCCCCAGGGGAAGAATTCCTCAAATACTCATCCCAACGTCCATAGTCTACTAACCTCACTTTGTCCTAAGCATATCTGTGTTGATAATTCTGGAATCGCCACAGCTGCTGATGTTCTGGGGTCCCTCCAGCTGGTTGCTGGCCGGGCCACCCTGGGGCCAAAACCTTGGCTCAAGTGCACCTGGGTTCGGCTCCCAGAGCACTGCATGGTTGGCTCCCAGAGCGCTGAGCCATTGACTCCCAGAGTGCTGTGCTCACTGCTCCCTGCAGGGCTGCTGGGCTGTCCTCAGTTGGAGGTTAGCTTCTCTGTGTTGTTCTGTGGGTGCTTGTGCTCCAGAAGTTGTTCAGAGTCCCCTTTTACATGATTTTGAAGTGGTGTGGGAGAGAGCACCTTGGAAGTGCTGTTTCTACTCTGCCTTTTGGCTCCACCCCTAGGCTCTTTTCTTTGATTATGGCTTTCAGGTAGTCCAATAATTTTTAAATTACCTCTCTTGGATCTATTTTTAAGGTCAGTGGTTTTTCCAATGAGATATTTCACATCACCTTCTACTATTTCATTCCTTTGTATCTATTTTATAGTATCTTGATTTCTCATAAAGTCATTATCTTCCATTTACTCCAATCCAACTATGAAGGAATTATTTTCTTCAGTGAGTTTCTGAAATTTGTTTTTCATCTATCCAATTCTGCATTTTAAGGCTTTCCTCCCCTCATCAGCTTAATTGGTCATGTTTGCCATTTGATTTATTCTATTTTTTAAGATGTTATGTTCTTTAGTATTTTTGGGACTCCTTTAACAGATTGTTGACTCACTTTTCATGATTTTCTTGCATCCTTCTCATTTCTCTTCCCAGTTTTTCCTCTACTTCTCTTCCTAGATTTTCAGAATCCATCTATCCATGGCCTGCTCTCAGTTCATATTTTTCTTGGATGCTTTTGATGCAGGATGTCTTCTTCTAGTTGTCTGTTTTGATTGTCTTTGTCACCTAAAAAACAATTCTATAGTGTGATTGAGCTTCATCTGTTTACTCATCTTGCCAGTCAATTACTTGATTTTTGAGCTCTTTGCCACAGTAGAATTCTGCTTCCAAAGTGGAGAGTGTTTTGTCCCAAATTTCTGGGGGTATTTTTGCAGTCATTGTCAGAACTTCCTGTAGGTACCTGACTCAGAACAGTGAGTCAGAACTTAGATCAGAACACCTACTCAAGAAGCTCTCCCACCCTAACCCTCTTCACCCCAGGACAACCACCCAAGACTGCAACCCAGATCCAAGGGGAGCAAAGTGAGAGAATCCCATCTCAGCAACAGCAAAGAAATTCCAGCAATTGCCCTCTGGTCAGACACCTGGTTCCCCCCCCCCCATGAATTGTGGGCCAGTAGTTCCATAAATAGTGCCTTGGCAGCACCTATAAATAGTCGCTAACTTTGTCACCTCAGGAACTTGGCCTAGACCATACTTTTCTCTCACCCAGTTTGAAAAGAGTTCCCCCACTGACCTTTTATGTTCTTTTTGGTGTTTATGGTTTGAGAAGTCTGCAAACCACCAGAGCTGCCAGTGATTCACTCACTAGAAATCTGCTCCAGCTGGTCTGTGCCACAGGTTTGCATTGGTGTGAGGGATTGTATTCTACTCCCAATCCATTGGGATTGAATCTTCCTATTATTCTGCCAGGCTGACTTTAGTGGGAGATTTGTTGCTGTCTGTCACTTTGTGGATTCTATAGCACTAAAAATTTGTTCAGAGTCCTTTTTTATAGGTAATGGGGGTGGTTGGAGCTGAAGCTCTAGCAATCTCTGACTTTTACTCTGCCATCTTGGCTCCACCCCTGTTAAAGGGATTTTAAACAATTTTTCCTTCATCTTTCTTTCCATTGACCTGGACACCACATGATGTAAGTATCATTCTTCTGTCAGAGTCCTCCTCTGATTCTGAGAGTTGATGGGGAGTGAGCAAGGGTGGAACAGCAAGGACATAGCTGAAGTCAGATAACAAGTCAAGGTTTCTGATGCCCAAGTGGAGATTCCTATACCCCTTAGACTCCTGTGTAAATCCCAACATTTTTTCTTTCAGCACCTTAAAATGAGGTCTGGACTCCAATGCTACTTTCTATTTCCACACTAACTAGCTGCATTGTTTCATCTGTGGAAGGAGCCCCCAATCTTTTCAGAGTTTGTACTTTAACCTTGATTACATTTCAAAGTCAAAATGTTGGGCCCAGTTTTGTAGCTGCAAGATTCCAAGTGATCCTGAGACCCAAGGCATAGGCCTTTGCCACATCATCTTAGGTACAGATAGATCACACTTGTAAACATTATCTCTTCCCATCTCAGAAGTTATCAACTGAATTGGGTTGGCAGGAACATAGAATTCAAGGGCCAAATGATGTAGGTCAATTGACTTGGTCAGCTTCCAGGATGTTACTGCTGGTCATGTCTTGTATTTCTTGTTCTCTGGATCCCTGAATTTTCTGAAATGTTCTGTATTTCCCATTCCTGAAACTCTCTGAGAAATATTCAGACTCCCTTTTGTGGACCAATTTCATAAGAAAACTGTTAGGCTTGAAAGAAGGTAACCACAAACCATTTTTGTTGCTGAAGACACTTCTCAAGGGTTGGCTTTGATCATATATTTGAAAATGTTGATGGTGCCTGAAAGGAGAAACATGACTTTCTCCAGAACGGAGCCATACAGGGCAGTTCAGCAGCAATGATTTGAATGAAAAGACTAAGAGACAGTTTTGGAGTAATTAAGAATCAATCTAACATGTAGACTAGCGATAATCAATAAATTCGTGGTTAGTGATCTCTCCATGTGGAAGTAGAAAACCATAGAAATCACCCAATGCTTAAATATCTTTGGAAATGGAGGTGCCCCTTACAGGAGAAAGGCCCCTCCTTGCTGGTTTTCTCCTTCATAGGCTGGGTTACCCTTCAGTATGATATGGGGCTGCAAGGGCATAGACTTAATGATTTATGTCTAGAGTTCACCTAGATTGAATTCTTTTTACACCATACAGAAGCAAGGTCTTCTACTTGCTTGAAGTTCTGCCTAGGATCAAGGAACATGTTCCCCTGAGGATTTGAAAATCAGCCAGGTCCTTCAGATTCTTACTGACCTATTGGGCCTGGTCCCTGAAGGAGAAGTAAACAACCTTCCCAAATTTAATAATTTGTTATTAGAATAACAGTAAAAATCACTTTCTACAGCAAGACAACTAGTTTTGGGGGAAAAAATACTGGATTGGAATCCGAGCCGTACTATTAAGGACAATGACTACAGTTCTAGCTTCACTGTCTGATTGTGTGTGTTCTCAAGATGACTGATTAGCTTTTAACTAGCCCTGGACAGGATAGTTATGTGTGGCACTAGTTAGAGCAGAGCTTGGAGCCAGGAAGATGTGTGTTGAAATCTGGTCTTAGACACTTACTAGCTGTGTGACCCTAGGCAAACCACTTAACCCTTATTGGCCTCAGTCCCTGACCTATAAAATGGGCACACAGTGGAGAAGGAAAAAAGCAAATGACTATGCTATGTTTGCTAAGGAAACCCTATGGCTAAATGATCATGGAATCTCAGAAAATCAGGCATGACTGAGTAAATGAACAAGAAGCCTTGGGCAAATATTTCACTGAATTTCTGCTTTCACACTGGTAACATCTCATTTAAACTTAATATTTTTTTCATAAAATTTTTTCAAAACAAAATTCAGTCTCATTTTTATTTTATTTTGTATTTCTTTCCCCTAAATGTTTGACCCCTTTGGTTAGGCAACATAAAGACTTTATCCACCTAGCAGCACTGTAAGGTGAAATCAGCTCAATTCATAGCTCACCACTACTATGAAGACTTATTCTTTATCAGATGACTTTGGATATGCTGAAGAGTTTAACAGATATTTTTTATGATGATATAGTCTGAATTCATACTGACACTGAAGGAATTTAGTACTTTCTTCATTTCATTAATTTAGCATTTTATTTAATTCCATTCTGCCTTCTTAACAAGAAAGGAGATGTAATATGGACTTAAGTTAAATAAAAATGTGGTTTCAAATGAATCAGAGTTCTAGACATAAGATGGAAGTCTAGAAGTCTAATACTACAAAGGCCACAAGACAGAGATCTCATTTTTATAATATATTCCTCTCTGCCCTGAACCTTTCATTACAATGCAATATTTCATCTGTCCAAAAGATAGCACCAAAAAGTTGCTAATTCCACAATGTCCCAGGTATATACACTAAATGGCACCAAAGATCTTGATATAATATTCTTCAACTCCATTTTTTTTTAACGACCAGATGTCAGGAAAACATCGTGACATAATGTTCAGTGGCATTCATTGTTCAAAAAACTTACATTAAATCCCAGTACATGCCACATGTAGCTGTGGGTGCTAGAAGTACAAAGACAAACAGGAAATGGTCCCTGCTCTCAGAGAAAAGCACATCCTGTGGAGGAGACCCACTCTGTTTGAGTAAGACAAAACTCAGTAAGCCTGGTCCTTAAAAAGAGGAAGAAGACAAGTATTATCATTCCTTTCTAGAGGGGAAAGGTCCATAGGAATGGCAGCATGACTTTAATTTCAGACATTTTCAATATATTGATTAGTTTTACTATTTTTTCCAGTCTTTGTGCTATACTTTGGATTTTTTTTCTGTTTTTATATTTTGTGTTTATTTTTGGTTTATAACATTCATTTCCACAAGAATTTGAGTTACAAATTTTCTTCCAGTCTGTCCTCTACCCACCACCCAAAAACAGTGATCCCACTGAATATCCCCTCGCACAATCTGATATTTCCTATATCTTCCCCCATTAACCCCCTCCAACTTTTCAGCAGGCCAAGATGGATCTCCATACCCCAGTACCTGTATTTCTTTATTTCTCAGTTGCATGTAATAATAAAAAAATAATAATAATATTTTCTTTTTAAATACTTTATTTTAAAACTTTGAATTTCAGATTCTTTGCCTTCTTCCTTTGTCACCCATGCTTACTGGGAAGATAAGCAGTTCAATATAGGTTGTACATGTGGAGTTACACAAAACATTTCAATGGTGGATATTTTGTGAAACACTGACTATATTTCCCACCATCCCATCCTGCCCCCTACTTATTCTATTTTCTCCTTAGAGCCTATCTCTTTTCGAAAGTGTGTGTTTCTAACTCCCCTCTGCCTCAATCTGTCCTCCTTTCTATAATCTATAATCCCCTCTCCTAACCCTGTCCCCCCTACTTTCCCATAGGATAAGATACCCAATATAGTGTATATGTTATTCCTTCCTCAAACCAAATTCAATGAGAGTAAGGTTGATCCATTTCCTTTTACCTTCCTGTTCTTTTCCTCTATTGTAACAGTTTTCCCTTACCTCTTTTATATGAGATAATTTACCCTTTTCTGTCTCTCCCTATCTCCTCTCATTATGTTCCTCTCTCACCTCTTAATTTTATTTTTAATTAATATCCCTTCTTATTCAATTTGTCCTGTGCCTTCTGTCTATGTATACATGTACACATACACACACACAATGTATTCATGCACACATATGCCCCCTATATTTGTATATATACACATACACATAGACACACAGATACACAAATACACACACACATACACATTCCTTTTAACTATCCTTATACTGAAAAGAGTTTCATAAGTTATGATTATTGTTTTTTTCATGTGAGAATGCAAATAGTTCAACTTTGATAAGTTCCTTATGAGGAACTTATTTGAGTTCCTTAAGTTCCCTGTCTACCTTCTCATGCTTCTCTTACTTTTGTATTTGAATGTCAAATTTTCCATTCGGCTCTTTTTTTTTCCTCAAGAATGCTTGAAAGTCCTCTATTCCATTGAAAGACCATATTTCCCCCTGAAACATTATACTCAGTTTTGCTGGGTAGGTGATTCTTGGTTTTATTCCTAGTTGCTTTGACCTCTGGGATATCATATTCCAAGTCCTTTTTTCCCTTAAGGTAGAAGTTGCTACATCTTGTGTTATCCTGATTGTGTTTCCACAATATTCAAATTGTTTCTTCCTGGCTGCTTGTAATATTTTCTCCTTGATCTGGGAACTCTGGAACCTGGCTATAATATTCCGAGGAGTTTTCTTCTTGGGATCTTTTTCAAGAGGTGATTGGTGAATTCTTTCAATTTCTATTTTGCCCTCTGGTGCTAAAATATCAGGGCAATTTTCCTTGAGAATTTCTTGAAGGATGATTTCTAGGTTCTTTTTTTGATTATGGTTTTCAGGTAGTCCAATAATGTTTAAAGTATCATTCCTGGATCTATTTTCCACATCATTAGTTTTTCCAATGAGATATGTCACAATGCCTTCTATTTTTACATTTGTTTGGATCTGTTTAATAGTATCTTGATTTCTCATAAAGTCATTAGCTTCCATTTGCTCCAGTTTAATTCTGGAGTAATCATTCTCTTCAGGGAGCTTTTGAAATTCGTTTTCCATCTGGCAAATTCGGCTTTTTAAGGCATTCTTCTCCTCATTGGCTTTTTGGTTGGGTTTTGCCATTTGAGTAAGTCTATTTTTTTAAGCAATTGGGGTTAAGTAACTTGCTCAAGGTTACATGGCTAGTCATTATTTGTGTGTGGGTGCTCATTTTCTGAGGCCGGATTAGATCTCGGGTCATCCCAACTCCGAGGCTGGCGCTCTTACTCACTGCGCCACCTAGCCGCCCCAAGTTAGTCTATTTTTTAAGCTGTTATTTTTCCTCAGTCAGGTTGTTGACTCTCTTTTCATTATTTTCTTGCATCTTTCTCATTTCTCTTCCCAATTTTCCCTTCTCTTCTTTTACCAGATATTCAAAATCCTTCTGAACTCCTCCATGGCCTAGAACCAGTTCATATTTCTGTTGGAAGCTTTTAGTACAGGAGTTCTGAATCATTTTTCTTCCTCCCATTCCATTCTTTGATCCTTTTTGTCCTCAAAAAAGGAATATAAGGTTTGATTGCTGTGTTTTCTTTTGCTCCTTTGCTTGCTCCTGTTACCACACAATTACTTGACTTTTGAACTCTTTTCCACAGTAGAATTTTGCTTCCAGATAGGAGAGCTTTGTCTCAAATCACTGGGGTTTTTGCAGCTGCTGGAGCTATTAGTTGGGTGCCCTCTCTGAAACCTCCACATGGTCTGGCTCCCTGGTCATACATGCCAGGTCCTGCAAGCAGGAAAGTGATCCAGTTCCAAGTAGGATAAAGAAAGAGCAAATAAAATTGGAATAGTTGCTTGGTTCCTGTACCATCAGCAGGACAGGAGCTCTGAAGCAGCCATGTGGTGAGGACTACATGGGCAATACATCTCCTGTTGCCTCTCTTTCCAGGGACAGTGCTCTGACCATGCCTCTGTTCACCACTGCCCCCCGCTCCCCCCCCCATTCCAACAGAGTTCTACACTGACCTTTCACTTTGTCTTTGGCATTTATGGGTTGAAAAGTCTGGAAACCACCACAGGTGCTGGTGATCCCCTCTACTGAAATCTGCTCCAGCCCAGGTGGTTGGGGCCACACTGGGACTAAAATCATGATCTCATGCTGGGCTGGGCTCCCTGCACACTTTAATGGACCCTTCCTGCTGGACTCCTGGGCTACTGGGCTGCCTTCAGTGGGAGATTTGTTTCTCTCTGACACTTTGTGGGTTCTGCAGCTCTAAAATTTGTTTAGAGTCATATTTAATAGGTATTTGGGGTGGTTATAGGTACACCTCATGTAGTTTTCCTGCTCCTATGCTGTCATCTTGGCTCCATCAATTTACTGATTTTTTTAAGTGATTTTTTTCTTCCTTAGGATGGTTCCTAGCATACTTTTCTCATGCAGTCATTTTTGAGTAGTGTCAGGCTTCATATTCCCATTTAGGGTTGTATTGTCATATATTATGGAGGGATTTGCCATTTCCTTCCTCAGCTCATTTTGCAGATAAAGAAACTGAGGCAAACTAGTTTAAATGATTTTCCCAGGTCACATAACAAGTGAGGCTGGGTTTAAGCTCAAGCACTGGCAACTCCTGGTCCAGAGGTCTACTCACTTAGCAACCTAGCTACACTCATCTCTCTACAGTGATGCATTATAGATGTATGAGCCACCTACTGTTCAAGATTCTTAGGCTGATTGGGAAGAGGCCAGAGGGCTCAGCTGTGATGGGGGCCCTGCCTTCCAGTAGCAACAACTGTTACTTTGGCATTTTCTCATCCAGTACCCTGCCTTGCTTATTTACTAACTTCTTTTAATCTCAGTTTGCTCATCTCTAAAATGGGAATGAGGTTGATATTCCCCATCTAACAGGGCTTGTGAAAGGAAAGCACTTCATCCAACTCAGAGTTGTACAGAAATATGAGTTGTTCTATCATTATTTTTGTCTCAATTGTTCTCTGTCATGGGAATAGGAGAGAAAGGAGATGAATGCAACTAACAAAAACCTGGTCAAGAACCAGTAATGACAGAAGATTGAGTAAACCACGTATGGCAAAAACCACTAGGGAACACTAGGCATGAGGGGAGGCTGAGCCATTGGAAGGATAGCTTTGCCAGTGAGGTAGGAAAGGAAGTCTGCAGTCTGGGCCAACAAGGGCAGGCTTGGAACATGGGAAAATGGGAGGAAGAGAGATGGGAATGAATTTCATATGCCACCTAAAGCAAGGGAACCAGAGAGACATGACAAAAAAAGCCTACCCCAACCAGAGGAGTGACCATGGTGCTGTCTCAAGGGCTCTGGGGACAGGAGCCTACAGATATTAAAGAGTAACACTGCTCTAAGAAAAGAAAGGCAGAAAAGATATCTGGCAGTTAGAAGATCATGAAGACATTACCAAAAGGGCCCCATGATTAGCACAAAGCTCTTCTGGGAACAATCTCTGGGGCCTGGCACCAGGTCCCCTATGGAGAAGAGATTGATCAAGGATGCTAGTGTATTTGCTCTTGAAAGAGATGTGGCCAACTTAGGAGGAGAGAAGAATAAAGAAATGGAGATGCCCATTCCCACAAACTCCAAAGAACCAAAGCAGACAGCTAATGGAATCCTTGACTCTTAGACCTGGAAAAGACTGAAAGTCAGCCTCTCATTTCTTTCTAGGTTTTTCTGAAATCTGCCTGCTCTTCATTTCTTATAGCACAAGAGTATTCCATTACATACATATATCAAAACTTGTTCAACCATATCCAGTTGATTGGAATCTCATCAACTTCCAATTCTTTGCTATCACATAAAGTGCTGCCATATATTTTTTAACAGCTAGGTCCTTTTTCGTTTTTTACTTCTCTGGGATGCAGATAGATCTACTAGTGATATTGCTGGATCAAAGGCATGCATGGTTTGAGTTCCCTTTGGTATAGTTCCAAATATTTCTCCAGAATGGTTAGGACAGTTACAACCATACCAACAGTGCATTAGAGTCCCAACTTTTCCACATCTCCTCCAACATTGATCATGTTCCATTCCTGTCATATCAGCCAATCTGATGGGAATAAGGTGGTACCAGAGGTGTTTTAATTTGCATTACTCTATTCAACAATGATTTAGAGCATTTTTTCATATGACTATGGATAACTTTGATTTCTCCATCAGAAAACTTTCTGTTCATATCTATTGTCCATTCATCAATTGGAAAGACTTGCATTCTCATACATATATATGAAACTAGACTTTTATCGGGGATTTTTGCTATGAAATTATTTCCCAGCCTTCTGCTAACCTTCTATTCCCAGTTGCATTGTTTTTATTTTTTGTGTGCAAAATCTTTTTTCATTTCATATAATCAAAATAACCTTTTTGAACATCTGCTAATGCTCTTTATCTCTTGTTTGTTCCAAAATTCTTCCTTTCTTCATAGATCTGAGAGGTAAACTATTACATGCTTTCCTAATTTGCTATGATATCACCTTTTCTGTCTCAATCATGTACCCCTTTTGACCTTCTCTTGGTATAGAGTGTAAAATATTGGTCTGTATCTAGTTCATGCCATACTGTTTTCCAGGTTCATCAGAAATTAATGAAAATTCTTGAAAGAAGCTGGGGTCTCTGAGTATATCAAAGACTAGATTAACATGGTTATTTCCTAGTGTTTTGCATACATAATCCATTCCACTTATCCACTACTCTATTTCTTATTCAGTACCAAGTAGTTTTGATGATTACATCTTTATAACACAGTGTGTGAGCTGGTCTGCTTAGTCTAATTTCCTTCAAATTTTTTTTTCATTAATTCCCTTGATATCCTTTAACTTTTAATGTTACAGATGAATTTTGTTATGATTTTTCTAGGTATATGAAATGACTTTTAGTTCTTTGACTATGATGGCACTGAATAAATAAAATAATTCAGGTAGAACTGTATTTTTATTACATTGAATCAGCCTACCCATGAACAACTCATTGTTTATATACGTTGTTTATATTTCAATTTATTTGTGTGAAAAGTATTTTGTGTTCAATGTAGTTCCTCAGTTTGTTGTGGACAACAAACAGGTGGACTCCCTGCTTCCCTTTTGTATTGTCTACAGTCATTTTAAATGGAATTTTTCTTTCTATCTCTTACTTCTAGGCTTTGTTGGTTATATATAGAAAAGCTGATGATTTATGTGCATGTTTTTTATATCGTCCAATTGTGTTAAATTTGTTAATTACTCCAACTAGTTTTAAGTCTATTCTCTAGGATTTTCTACATATACCATCTGAAAAGAGTGATACTTTTGTTTCCTCACTGCTTTTTGTAATTCCTTCATTTCTTTTCTTTTCTTTTTTTTTTTAAAGCAATTGCGGTTAAGTAACTTGCTCAAGGTTACACGGCTAGTCATTATTTATGTGTGGGTGCTCATTTTCTGAGGCCGGTTTCGATCCTGGGTCATCCCAACTCTGAGGCTGGCGCTCTTACTCAGTGGGCCACCTAGCCGGCCCCATTTCTTTTCTTGCTAGAGTGTATATTTCCATTACAATGATGGATAATAGTGCTGATGATAATGGGCATCCTTGCTTCACCCCTGATCTTACTGGAAAATCTTCTAGCATATCCCCAGATAATACTTCCTGATGGCTTTAGATAGAAACTCTTTCTCATTTTAAGGAAAGTTCCATTTATTCCTATGCGCTATATTACTGGCCTTTGGGGTGAGAAGACAAGTGGATTGGGAAAGGGGTCCTTAGATCATAGGTTGTTGGAGCCCATGTATGGATCCTTATGTAAATGTGTAAGTTTCACTGATTATCCCATCCCCTTTAAACTAAGTAAATATCTTCCTTAGGTGAGAATAGGTATTAACTGAATGAATTTGAACCAAGTGTGAATAGGAGCTACATATATAGATACATATATATCCCAAGTTGTTCTGTTAAGATCTGTCCAGTTATAGGCACTATAGTAATCTTCTTTTTAGTTATACAAAGGTTTCTCTTATTTTGAATTTTGCCTCAATCTCAAAGAGGTCAGAGGTTAAATAAGAGACATATATAAATGTCAATTTAAGCAGAAAAAAATCCAGATCTAAATGTTAGGAATTTTTTTAAGCCATGATGTTTCATTTAAAAGAAAATCCTCAAAGCTACAAAAATGGGAACAATATAGACTGAAGTGGGGCCTTATATAATACTACTAGGTTCACTTAAAAGGAAGCTTATGATTGTAAGGTGGTGTTCTACTTAGATAACAGGTCATAGAAAGGTGTGGCTGCCATCATTTTCAGATCAGAGAATGGAAGATCTGGGAGGGCACAGAGATAAGAGTATATGGACTGTCAGAACTGGAAGGGAACCTGGGACACAGAATATCAGAGATCAGGAGGATTATATGAGCATCACGGAATTCCTGAACTGAAAGGAACCTTGGAGCCCAGAATGTCGCTGTTCCAAGAGGAGCTCTATACATGGCCACACTCAGAGGTTCCTCAGCATACAGACAGACTGAGCTGGGCGGGTCTTTAGAACACTGAGTATCATTGCTGGACGGGTGCTTGCCTAAGCCCACACATTTTGTGCCAGAATCTTCCCAGTTAAGTAGGTGAACTGAGGTCAAGCCTGTTCATACACTTGCTTAGGAATTTTGAACCTCCAAAGCTAATTAAAACCAAGCTCTTCCTCCCACTGTCTCACATATGGCAGAAACTGAGGGTGCCAATGTAGTCTACTTAATACTTCAATAAGATTCTGCTCTCATTGATTTTTAGTAATAACTAAATAAAAAGGCAAAAAAGGAATTTTTCCTTCTCCATGAAGCACAAATTAACCCATGTATGCCCAGCAGAGTTTAATTTCCTACCATTGTAATGGAGACTTTTTTTTTCCCAATGCACTCTCTAGGTGATGTTTTGCCTAAATTCAACCAATAATGTAGGTACAGAGAACCATGAAACATAGATTCGTCACATGGTTTTGTTTGTAGAAATGGAGGGGTTTCTGATGGCAATCCAAAATCAGGTCATTATCAGCAGAAAATATTAAATGTGATTAAGGATCCTAGATTCATCCATCAATACAGATAATGGAATGAAATGGTCAAAACTGTGTGACACATCACTGAAGGTTATAAATCATTATTACCTAATGAATACTAGCAAGACATGAACTGGTGGCTAGAATTATCCATCAGAAGCTGAATAGCTATCACAACTGAACCTAATTCTAAAGAATGAGCGAGATGACAATAAATCACAGAAACAGTCAATAACATCATCCAAGAGCATAAAAATAATGAGATATCATATCAAAATTGATATGATGCAGGAAATTTCATATCTTCAATGGTTAAATGAATGAGAGAATAAAGAGATGAATGAATTGAGGATGTAACTTAAAGTCAGAAAACAAACAAATGAAAAATCCCCAAGTAAGTGCCAAATTTGAAATTTTGAAAATCAAAGTAGAGATGAATAAAATTGATGTTTAATTTATTGTATAGGTATAGTCCATATGAGGCTGCACATTGTATTGGGGAAGAGGGAATGGAAGGAGGTGTGGAATATTTATAACTCAAAATCTTTTAAAAGTGAATGTTGAAACCTAAAATCAAATAAATATTTTTAAAAAAGTGAACAGATGACAGTTGTTCATGCTACAAATAAAGACCTCAGGATATCCTTGGGAATTAGAAAAAATATACTGGAACTGCATCATGTTCATAATGGAATAACGCATCTCTTAGCTATAATGTTGATCCATCAAAATCCAAGAACATTATTTTTAATAGCATACCAAGTGTTCCTAATCTCTAAGCTGCATGAATGAAATGCTCTCAAAATATAGAGACCTAAGGAAAGAATAGGGAACCATGTAGGATCAGCTTGAGGAACATATGATCCCCACAGTCCTGTCTCCTCCCAGAATTGTCCTAAATGTGTATTCATGGAGCCTGCAGCAGATGAGCCAACATCCCACTGATTTTATTGAGCTGGAAATGACAGTGATTCTGTGCAGTGATCTGAATAACATTTAAGAGAAAAGAATCAATGGAATGATATGTAAACTCCATCTAAAAGACTAACAGAGAGGAATAATAATGATAATAATAGGAAACAATTCTGTAGTGTGGGATAGTCTGAGAAGCACTGCACATATGTCATTTGAAACTTACAACCAGCCTGTAATGTATTTAGCACAGGTACTCTCACACCCATTTTACCCATAAGAAAACTGAGGTTTAGAGTTTGAGTGACTTGGTGTATATTGAGTGACTTACACAGTGAGTAAGGCAGATTCTTGTGACTCCCATTCCAGGTGTCTGTGCATTATACCAATTCACTAGTTGCAGAGTGGCTGACTTTGGACAATTCAACCCCAAATCTCCAATAGGTTCTAGAAAGAAATTTATGAAGTCCCTTGGTAGAGGAGAATGGGCCAGAAAGGAGGGTGTGATTCTCTCTTGTCCAGGCTCTGGAAAGTTCATATTATATAGGATTTAGAGCAGGGTACCCACTACATAAGCATGGGGACAGAGGCATCTGCCTCCCAGGCTGCCCCCTCCCCCTCCTGTCCAGGCCTGATCTTTGTCTCCTACTGCCTGGAGAAAGGAGGCTGATAGCCAGGCCTTCCCCAGACCAGCCATCTCCTCTTGTGCTCTGAGGGTTGTGAGGAAACACAGTCCCACTGGAGGGCTGGTGGTTGGCAGATGCTGCTGCAGCTATTGTGCCCTTCTCTTTTATGGCATCCAAGACACTCCTACATCGCCCTCCCCGCACCCCTATTTGTCCTCCCTGTCCCAGATTCTCTAAAGGGACCTGCCCTCTACAATGGCAAGCTGAGCTCAGCTGCTTTCCCCTCCCCTAGCCCCAGCAGCCTGCCCTCAGGGACATGGGACCCTGGTCAGCCCTGGGTCCACCTCCAGGTGGAAGATGATCTGCAGCACCTTCCCCTAGTCAGTCTGAGAGATGGAGCCTGAGAGAAAGGATTGGGGTGGGCTCCCACTGCCCTGGGTCTGATGTCATTGAGCCCCCTCCCATCCTTTCTCCCTTTGCTCTTTGAGGAGACTAGCCCCGCCCTATAGTGATGTCATAATGCGGACACCCTCCCATCTTCTGTTCAGTGTTAAGTCTTTGTCTCTGCAGGAGGATGTGAGTGGGGGAGCAGCTGGAGGTCTGCCTGCTCCTCACCAGCTTCCCTTCCCTTCCACCTCACAACTCTCCCCTCCTTTTCCCCATCTTTCCCCCATCTTCCAGACAGAACCATCCTGAGGGTCCTCCCTAAGTGTGGTGCCTAAGTGGCTGTGAGTGAGGTAAGTGCTGCTCCCTGCACCTGCCTCAACCCCTCCATTTCATCTCCTTATCTTCTCCCCCACAACCTCTGAATGAAGCTGAGCACCCCTCCATTCTCCACATTGCTTCTCTTAGCGGGAGGATGCATGTAAGTTCCTGGGAGTATCAATACCTTTGTTTATGCGTTTGTTGCATTTCTAGGTGGAAGTGTGTGTGTGTGTGTGTGTGTGTGTGTGTGTGTGTGTGTTCTCTTTCTGTGTCTGTGTGAGTGTGTGAATGTATGGACGTGTGGATATGTGGGCATATGTGTTCAGGGGTGAACCTGTGTGTGCCCTCTCCTGCCATGCTGCTCTTGCCTGGGGCTTCCTGCATGCCCAGACCTTTGTGAGGAGGTGGGAGGCTTGGGGGCTCTTGATGTTGGTTGGGGTGGGGTGGACATTTCCATCCCTTTTTCTTTTCGCCCTCTCCAACCCCATTCTTGGCTTTCGCTTGGGTCTGAGAAAAGAGGACTCATCATAGCAACTCTTCCCCTCCCCTGCTCCATATCATCTCTTTGATTTGGTGTCATTTAATTAAATGGTGCGTTTGTTATTGTTCTGGTTTCAACCACAAACTGGTGAAAGGGGCCTTCTGTACCTTGTGGAAAGTGGGGCCTGTCTTTGAACCTGCAGATCTTTGTGATTTGCAGGTTGAAAGAGAAGAGTTGTTTTAATGTGTGCTTCTCTAGTTATCAGGGATTTTCAGCCTATTGTCATAGGGCTGTTGATAGCTTGGATTTCTTCCTTGGAAAACTTCCTGTTGTTCCTTTGACCTGAAGGAAAATGGCCATTAATCTTAGAAATTGGAATCAGGTCCTTTTATATCTTACGCATGCAAAAGTCCTTAGAGACCTCGATTGCAATGATCTTTTTCCTTATTTAACTGTTTTAACTTAATTCAATCAGTTTGTGCAAAAGCATTTCAGCTTTATGGAAGCAGAATTATCTATTTCATTTTCTGTGTTCCTCTCTGATGCTTGTTGTGTCATAACCTCTTCCCCTATCCATAGATGTGAAAAATAATTTTCTCCTTGCTCCTCTAATTTGCTGTTGATTCACTTCTTACATCTAATTCATGTATCTGTGTGTAGTTTAATTTGCCAGGTGGTGTGAATTGTTGATGACCTGTCAAATGTCTCACAAACTGCTTCTCCTTTATCCCATCAATTTTTTAAATCAAATTGTGTCCTTCCCTGCTCACACTCAGTCCCACAACTTTTATCTTTCAATTTAATAAACACTGCTCTATTTTTATTTATTTGCTTCTGTACATCACATGACCAATCTTTTGCATTAATCTTCTTTCACTTTTTCACAAGTTCAAATTGGTTTCTGGACAGCTAGGTATTCTTCAGGGCCTGAAGTCAGGAAGATTCATCTTGAGGTCTAACATGACCTTCGAAACTTACAAGCTGTGTGAATCTTGGTAAGTCACTTCACCTTGTTTCCCTGAGTTCCTCACCTGTCAAATAAGCTGTTAAATCTGTGCCAAACCACTGCATTATCTTTGCCAAGAAAACCGCAAATATGGTCAGAAAAAGTCAGAGAGAATGAAAAACACATTTTTTCATAATCACTGATCTGCAGTATAAGTTGAGATCTGCTACTGATAATTACTAGCCTCATACTCCTCACTTTCCTCCTCACAACTACCCCTGATCCCTTGAAATATATTGTCAGGTCTAAAAAAATTGATGTTTTCTGTTTCTTACATAACTAAGGTTTTCCATTTATCCTCCCCTTTCCCATCCTCAAGCACTCTGCCATTTAAGAAATTGTGATTTTTTTTTTTAGGGAGGAAACTGATCAATGCATTGGTGATAATGTGTTCAATGTGTAACACCTTTGGACCTCTCACCTCCTGGATGGGGTAGGGTAATAGTGTCTTCTCATTTTCTCCTCTTTAGTCCCACTTGATGTTTAACACTTTGTTACATGTACTTTTAATTATTTATGTGTCATTCTTTCTATTTAAATCATTGTTGTTACTGTGCATATACACTGCTTTCTTGACTCCTCTTAATTCCCTTTGCATAAGATAACAAAGATCTTCTCTGTACTCATCACACACAATATTTCTAACACCATGGTAGCAGTATTCCATGACATTTGTATTCCATGCCTTCTTTAGCCATTCCCCAGTTGATGAGCATCTATTTTGTTTGCAATTGTAACTGTCAAAAATGTGCTGTTATAAATATTTTAAAGTATGTAGAGACTTTTTTCTTATTGATTACTTCCTTGTGTTGTAATGAAATCCATGTCTTAAAGGCTTTGGACATTTTGCTTACTTTCTTTGGATAATTCCAAATAACTTTCTGAAATGGATGTGTCATTTCACAGGTCTTATTTCCACCCCCTTGTTTAGGTATCAAAATCATGTTCATGACATAAAAATAATTTGATAGGTTTTGGTCTTTATCTGTTGTTTCAAATAGTTTATATGGTATTGGGATGAATTTTTTTTAATGTTTCATAGAATCCCTTTTAAATCCATCTGGTCCTGGGGAATTTTTCTAGGGAACCCTTTCCTGACTTGTTTGATGTCTTCTTTCAAGATAGGATTTTTGTAAGTATTCTCTTTCCTCTTCTGTTAACATGGGCAGTTTACATTTTTGTAAATATTCATCCATTTCATGTGGATTGTCAGTTTGCTGCCGCATAACTGGGCAAAATAATTCCTCAGTACTGCTTTAATTTCATGTTCCTTGGTTATGAATTCTCATTTTCATTTTGAGACTAAGAATTTGGTTTCCTTCGTGAATTATATTAGTGATCATTTAATCCTTCATGAAATTCAGTAACCAACAAAGGGAAAAGGACGTTATTGCCCAACTGTACATTTTCACCTGCTGTCTCCCGTTCCTGATTTCATCTCCCTCCTCATCTCCACCTCTTGGCTTCCCTGGAATCCCTTTACATTCCAGATAAAATTGCGCCTTCTATAGGAAGCCGTTCTTGATAACCCCCCGAATTCTATCACTTTCCCACTGCTTATCTTGTCCACTTTATTCTCTTCACAGCTTGTTTCTCCATAGTTGTTTACCTGTTATGTTCCCCATTAGATTGAGTTCCACAGCAACAGAGACTGTCTTTTGCTTTTCTTTATATCCTCAGCACTTACTTGGCAATGTACTTGGAACAAAGAAAGTGCTTAATGCATGCTCACTGACTGACTATTCTAGATCCTCTTCTCAATAATATGAAGGAACTGTTTGCAAGAATGGTAGTGATGGGAGTGCTGGGAGGAGGTGACCCCTCAATCTTATAGTTTGTGGGGTCTTTGGGTTTATCAAACAATAGAATACTATACTCATTGATTGTTGAATCTGGTTGCCCAATGTATTCCATTGATCCACTATTCTATTCCTCAGCCAGTACCAAGTAGTTTTGATGACTGCAGTTTTATAATACAGACTAAATTATGGTGTAGTCAGTCCACCTTCCATAGCATTTCTTTTCATTAATTCCCTTGATATTCTGGACCTTTTGTTCTTCCAAATAAATTTTGTTACTATTTTTTTCTAGCTCTATAAAGTAGTTTTTTGGTAAATTGATTGGTATAGCATTAATATATAATTTGGTTTGGGTAAAAGTATCATTCTTATTATATTAGCTCGACCCAAGCATGAGCAATTGATATTTTTCCAATTAGTTAGATCTGACTTTATTTGTGTGAGAAGTGTTTTATAGTTGTGATCACATAGGTCCTCGTTTGGTTTGGGCAGGTAGATTCCCAAATAGTTTATAATGTCTACAGTAACTTTAAATGGGATTTCTCTTTCTATCTCTTGCTGTTGAATTTCATTAGAGATATACAGGATGCTGAGGATTTATGTGGGTTTATTTTATATCCTACAACTCTGCCAAATTTATTTATTGTCTCAAGTAGTTTTTTACTTGATTCTCTATGCTTCTCTAAGTATATCATCATATTATCTGCAAAGAGTGATAGGTTGGTCTCTTCTTTGCCTAATTTGATTCCTTTGATTTCTTTTTCTTCTCTAATTGCTACAGCTAACATTTCTAGTACCATATTGAATAAGAGGGGTGATAGTGGACACGCTTGTTTCACTCCTGATCTTAATGGAAATGCTTCTAACTTATCCCCATTGCATATAATACTTGGTGATGGTGTTAAATAGATGTTACCTATAATTTTAAGGAAGGCTCCATTTATTACAATACTTTCCAGTGTTTTTAATAGGAATGGATGTTGTATTTTCTGCATCTATTGAGGTAATCATGTTGTTTCTGCTAATTTTATTGTTGATATGATCAATTATACTGATGTTTTTCCTAATATAAAACCATCCTTGCATTCCTGGAATAAATCCTACCTGATCAAAATGTATTATTCTTCTGATATGTTGCTGTAGTCTTTTAGCTAATATTTTATTTAAATATTTTGCATCTATATTCATGAGTGAAATTGGTCTATAATTTCCTTTCTCTGTTTTATCTCTTCCTGATTTAGGTATCAGTACCATATTTGTGTCATAGAAAGAATTTGGTAGGACTTCACTAAATTTCCCAAGTAGTTTGTAGATTATTGGAATCAATTGTTCTTTAAATGTTTGATAAGAATTCACTAGTAAATCCATCTGGCCCTGGAGATTTTTTCCTAGAAGTTGACTGATGGCTTGTCTCCTTTCTTTTCTGATATGGGGTTATTTAAGTAATTTATTTCCTCTTTCGTTAATCTGGGCAACTTGTATTTTTGTAAATATTCCTCCATTTCACTAAGATTGTAAAATTTATGTGCATAGAATTGGGAAAAATAATTCCTAATTATTGTTTTTATTTCCTCTTTATAGGAGGTAGATTCACCCTTTTCATTTTTTATACAAATAATTTACTTTTCTTCTTTCTTTTTTTTTATCATAGTGACTAAGGTTCTAACAATTTGATTGTTTTTTTCATAAAACCAGTTCTTAGTTTTGTTTATTAATTCAATAGCTTTCTTAATTTCATTTTTATTAATCTTTCCTTTGGTTTTCAATATTTCTAATTTGGTATTTAATTGGGGATTTTCAATTCGTTCTTTTTCTAGCTTTTTCAATTGCATGCCCAATTCATTGACCTCCCTTTTCTCTAATTTATTCATGTGTGCAGTCAGGGATAGAAAACTTCCCCTAAGAACTGCCTTTAATGCATCCCACAAATTTTGGTATCTTGTCTCATTATTATCATTCTCTTGAATGAAATTACTGATTGTTTCTATAATTTCTTGTTTGACCCTCTCATTCTTTAGGACTAAATCATTTAATTTCAAATTAATTTTTAGTCTATCTTTACATGGACCTTTATTGCATGTAATTTTCATTGCGTGATGATATGAGAATAATGCATTTAATATTTCTGCCTTTCTGCACGGAATTGTGATGTTTTTATGCCCTATTACATGCTCTATTTTTGAGTATGTGCCATGAACCACTGAGAAGTAAGTATATTCCTTTTTATCCCCACTCAGTTTTCTCCAGAGATCTATCATATCTAGCCTCTCTAAAATTCTGTTCACCTCCTTAACTTCTTTCTTATTTATTTTGAGGTTAGATTTATCAAGTTTAGAGAGGGGGAGATTAAGGTCCCCCATTAGTATAGTTTTGATATCTATTTCTTCCTCTAATTCCTTTAACTTCTCTTCTAGGAATTTGGATGATATACCACTTGTTGCATATATGTTAAGTAATGATATTGCTTCATTCTCATTGGTCCCTTTTAGCAGGATATAGTTTCCTTTCTTATCCCTTTTAATTAGATCTATTTTTGCTTTTGCTTTATCTGTGATAAGTATTGCTATCCCTGCTTTTTTTACTTAAGCAGAGTTATAATATATTCTACTCCAGCCTTTTACCTTTACCCTGTGGGTATCCCTTTCTTTCAGATGTGTTTCTTGCAGACAGAATATTGTAGGATTATGGTTTTTAGTCCATTCTGCTATCCACCTCTGTTTTATGGGAGTGTTCATCCCATTCACATTCATAGTAATGATGACTATCTGTATCTTCCCCTCCATCCTATTCCCTCCCCTGCTTAGGTTTTCATTTCTTCTCTCTCCCTTCCCCTCCTTAAGGGTTTCCCATTTGACCACTACCTCCCTCAGTGTTACCACCTGGTGACCCCCCTTCTTAACCACCCTCTCCCCTTACTACTATTTCCCTCCCTTCTAATCCCCCCCTTTTTGTCTCCCCTCACCCTCCTACTGCCTACAGGACACAATAGATTTTTAAACTTATCAGAGCATGTTATTCCCCAATTTACCACAAACCAATGAGAGTAAATTTCATACAGTGCTTCTCTCCCTCCATCCTTTTCCTCTATTTAATGAATTTCCCTGTCTTTTCATCTTAGAATCTTAAACTCAACTGATTATGTTGATTCCTCTTTGAACCAGAACCAGTGAGAATAATGTTCAAATGATGTTCCTCTCCCTCTTTCCTTCCCCTCTACTATAGTGTGTTTTTATTTCTCTTTGAATGGCATAATTTACCTTTTGCTGTCTCATCCTTTTATTTTATCACATTACACTCCATTTGACCCTCTTAATAAGGTTTTTTTTTTATCTTCAGATTAGTTCATTCATATCCACACCCTCTCTCTATGTATATCACTTTTAAAGGTCATGATAGTCTTATAAATTTTGATATTGACAGTTATCAGCTTTGCATATAGGAATGTGAACATTTTGCTCTTGTTGCATCCCAAGTTATGTCCATGTGTGCAAGAGTGTGTGTGTGTGTGTGTGTGTGTGTGTGTGTGTGTGTGTGCATATATGTGTGAGTGTATGTTTTCCTTGTTTAACTCTTTATGTCTGTCTTGGGTCTTGTAATTGGAGATCAAATTTTCCATTTAGCTCTGGCTTTTACATCAGGAAAGTCTGGAAGTCCCTTATTTCATTAAACAATCATCTCCTTGCTTGAAAGATTATGCTCAGTTTTGTTGGGTAGTTACTCCGTGGTTGCAGTTCTAGCTCTTTTGCCCTATGAAATATCAAATTTCAGTCCCTCTGATCTTTTAATGTAGAAGCTGCTAGGTTCTGTGTTATCCTGACTGTAGTTCCATGATATTTGAATTGTTTCTTTTTGGCTGCTTGCAGTATTTTTTCCTTTATCTTGTAATTCTAGAATTTGACTACTATATTTCTTGGAGTTTTCAATTTGGGATCTCTTTCAGGAGGAATACAGTGAATTCTTTTGATAACTATTCTATTTTCTGATTCCAGGACTTCAGGACAGTTTTCTTTGACAATCTCTTGGAGGATGTTGTCCAGGCTGCTTTTTTCTTCATGGCTTTCTGGTAGACTAATAATTCTTAAGTTATCTCTCCTGGATCTGTTCTCCAGGTCAGTTGCTTTTCCAGTGAGATATTTTACACTTTCTTCCAATTTTTCAATCTTCATCTTTTGTTTGATTGACTCTTGGTGCATCATGGAGTTTTGAGTTTCAATTTGACTGATTCTAATTTTTAGCAACTTATAGTCTACGGTTAGTTTTTGAAGGTCCTTTTTTAGGGCTGTATTTTCTCCAATTACTTCACTCATTTTACTTTTTAATAATTTGTTTTATTCAGGGAAACTTTTTTTTCCAATTTGGTCACTGTAGATTTAAATTTGTCTTCTGCCTCCCTAATTTGGTCTTTAAAATCTTTCTTAAGCTCCTCCAAGAATGCTTTTTGGGGTTGAGACCAGTTCATATTTCCTTCTGTTGTCTCTCAGGTGTGAGTATAGAGTCCATGTTGTCCTCTGTCTTTGGTTGTTCTTGATCTATACAATATGCTCTAATTGATTTTCTTGCCTTCCCCTTCTCATTCTCAGCTTCCTTCCTTTCCACTGTAATTTCCTATTTCCTAATTTCTCAGGCTGGGAGCTAAATGCCTGGTTGTTGACTTTGTATGCTGTAGCCTCTGGGTGTCTAGTTTGAAGCAAAGTCTCAGTGTTCCCCCTGAGGTATGCTGAGGTGCACAGAGTAATCTGTGGAGGAGGGGGTGGTCTGGCCACTTCAGATTTCTGCCTCTATACCCCTGGTCTACAGCTCAGGCAGGCTTTTGCTGGTCAGGTGAGGTGGGGCTTGTTGGGGCCCTCCCCCCTTCTCTTTAGACTCCTTGCTGCCTCAGTTACACCCCTTCTCAATGACTCTCCAGCCAGAGGCTATTTCCACTATCTCAGGATTTCACCCTGGGTGGGACATTTATCTTTGGATTTTCTAGGTCAGGGAAGGGGAATCAGAGGAGTCAGAGTTTACTTTGTCATCCTGGGCCCTGGAAGGATAGGCAGGCAATATCTAAACTCCCAGGCTTTGGGCTGATAGACCCAGGAGAAGCTGCTGTCTCTGCTGGTGGCCCCTAGCCCTCTCTTACCTGGCTGCAATGATCCCTCCCGTCCCATGGTGAGATGCTGGTGAGATGGCTGTGAGTTGCCCTTGGGATGGGTGAGAGTACAGGCTGGGGATCTTTCTCTCTCTTCTGTAGTCCACCCTCTAGTCAGAGCTGCTGCAGTCCCTACATGCTCCGGCCTCCTCCTGTCGAGACCTACTTCCATCCCAGAATCCTGGGCTGGATTCTGCCATGCTCCATCTCCCAGTGGATTCTTTCACTCCAAAATCCACTCAGATTCAATTTTTAAGGTTTAGTAACAGGATTCATGGAGGAGCTTAGGGAATTTAATGCTGCTGTTTCACCATCTTGGCTACACTCCCAAATTAGTCTATTTTTTTAAGATGTTATTTTCTACACTCAGGTTATTCACTCTCTTTTCCTGATTTTCTTGCATCACTCTCATTTCTCTTTCCAGTTTTTCCTCCACTTCTCTTATTTGGTTTTCAAAATCCTTCTTAAGCTCCTCTATGGCCTGTAACAAACTCATATTTTTCTTGTGGTGCAGGAGTTCTGACTTCATTGTCTTCATCCTGTCCCATGCTTTGATCCTTTTTGTCCCCAAAATAGGAGTCTAAAGTCAGATTGTGGTGCTTGCTTTGCTTCTTTTGCTTGGTCATATTGCCACTCAGTTACTTGACTTTTGAGCTTTTTGCCACAGTAGAACTCTGCTTCCAGAGAGGAGAACTTTGTTCCAAATCCCTGGGGTTTTCTCAGCTGCTGGAGCTATTAGTTGGGTACCCTATCAGAAGTCTCCACTGGCACTAGATCACTGGTCACATACCCTAGGACCTCCACCCTAGGCAGTGATCCAGATCCCAGCAGGTTAAAGCAAGAGAGATTACCCCTGAAACTGGTTTCTTGGTCCCCCTACAATCTGCAGCTTTGTAGCAACTTATAGTCTGGAAGGTAAAATAGCCATGCAGCATTGGCTGCACAGTTGTGGCCCCTTAGCCACTTCTCCCTCTGGGGGCAGAGGCCAGACTGCACTCCCAGAATCCCTTTTCCCAATGTTCACACTGACCTCTCATTTTTTCCTTATTGTCTATGGGTTGATAGTTCTGGAAACCACCACAGCTCCTGGTAATTCCATTCTCCCAAAGTCCCTCCAGCAGATGTCTTGTTTTGGCTGCCCTTAGGCTAAAACCTCAGGCTGTGCCAGGCTGCGCTCTACTTCCATAGAGCTGCAATGGCCTCTTTCTGCCAGCTTGCTAGTCTATCTTCAGTCAGAGTTTAGTTTCTTTCTGGAACTTTGTGGGTTCTGTAGCTTCAAAATGTGTTTAGAGTCATTTGTTTTGTAGGTATTAGGGGTGGTCAGTGCTAGAGCTCAAGCAAGTTCCTGCTTTTACTCAGCCTCCTTGGCTCTGCCCCATTTTTTTCCACTATAATGAGTTCACCACATTCACATTTTATGATCACTAACTGTGCATTTCACTCCCTCCTATTTTCATCTGGTTTATGCTTTTCTCTCTATCTCTCCTTTCTCCCAGTCCCTCATCACTTGTGTTTTGCTTCTGACTATCCCTCCCTTAAATCAAACCCCATGTTTCCTTTTCCCTTTCTCCTCCAACTTCCCTGTAGTGTAAGATAGATTTCTATTCCCAAGTGAATATGTATTGTATTACCTTTTTCATCCAAATCCATTGAGAGAAAGATTAAAGGGATCTCTACTCAAAAAACTCCAGTGACTCTCACAACATTCAGGATCAATTCTATACCGCTCCACTGGGCATTTAAATGCCTTCACAACCTGGCCCCTTCCCATTTTTCTTCTTTCCTTCTTTCTCTCTCTCTCTCTCTCTCTCTTTCTCTTTCTTTCTTTCTTTCTTTCTTTTTTTCTTCCTTCCTTCCTTCCTTCCTTCCTTCCTTCCTTCCTTCCTTCCTTCTTTCTTTCTTTCCTTCCTTCCTTCCTTTTTCTTCCCTTTTTCCCCTTTTCTCCAAGACCCAACATTAAACACATTTCACTCTGGAAGTCACAAATGGGACCACAATAGCTCCATTTAATGGCTATAATTTGGGCCCTTTTGCCCCAGAGTGAATGTTTCTCTTTTGATCAGCAACCCTGAGGTTATTCCCCTCCCACTTTGATTTTTCTTTCTTTTTTTTTAAGTAAAAGGGGACATACATCCCTTGACTTGCTTCTGAAAAAGGCCTGTTTACTGAATGGGCATTACCTCAGTCAAAGAGAACCTGAAAATACCTAAGCCTTAAGAAGGTCTCCCGTTGTATCCTGGGCTATCTCCAGTCGAATATCTGACCAATAGCCCCAGATGGCTCTAGAGGAGACAAAAAAGCTTGTTAACCTTGCACACTGCTCCCTCACTGCAATCAAAGTCAACTGCAAGTCATGTCATCATTTACCTGATATCATGGTCCTCTTTGAAAATGAAGGATAAACACAGCAACAACAATTCTGCCCTTGAAAGATTATATTTAGTTTTACTAGATAGCTGATTCTTGGTTGTAATCTAAGCTTCTTTACCTTCCAGAATATCATATGCCAAGGTCTCTGATTCTTTAATGCAGAAACTACCAAATCCTGCCTGTGGCTCCTTAATATGTGAATTTCTTCTTTTTCAGTATTTGTAGTATTTTCTCTTTGACCTCAGGGGTCTGGAATTGGGCTCTAAGATTCCTTGCAATTTTTGTTTTGATATCTTTCAGGAGATTAATGGATTATTTTTTCAGTGTCCAATTTATCATTTGGTTCTAGGAAAACAGAGCAGTTTTCCTTTATAAGTACTTTTTCTTTTTTGCTTTTTGGAAGGGGAAGACAGGTCAATTGGGGTTAAGTGAATCACCCAAAGTCACATGGGTACTAGGTGTTAAGTGTTTGAGGCAAGATTTGAACTCAGGTGACTCCAGGGCAGTTGGAGCTTGTAGAGAGGAGGACAGAGGAGATTGGTCTGGACCTAACCTCAGGGCAGAGAGAGATTCTTGGTCCAGCCCCAATCCCAGGGCGGTGGCTCAGTTACAGCAGCTACTTCTTGGCCCACAGAACATGTGGTGATTGAGCAACTGATCAGAGGGTGGTTGTAGGGATCACTTTGCTGGCTCTGAGGCAGGATTCTATTGCCTTTTCCTACTTTGATCTGGTCACAGCCCAGGGTGAAGTCTTGGGGTTACAAGAAGTGCTGGTGTGGCTGAGCTTGGGGTGTTAGTAGAACTGGAATCCTCTCAGAGTTGCAGTGTAGAAAAGAGTGCTTGGGTTCACTGAGAGACCAGAGCACTGGCCAGCAGAGGAGTAAACACCTCTCCTTTGATGGTACCACCTTGGAAAATCTGAAAATTTACAGGTCCCTAGAAATATCTCTGAAAACACCTCTACAAAATCCATGAAGCTTAGGCCAATATACCCTGACACTGGAAGCAGAGTCCTACATGGAGTTAAAACAAAATTTAACAAAGAGATAAAAAGTCAACCTATTAAAGAAGCTAGGTGGTGCAGTGAAAAGGGCTCTGCAGTCAGGAGGACCTGAGTTCAAATCCAGCCTCAGACACTTGAAACACTTACTAGGTGTGTTATCTTGGGCAAGTCACTTAACTGTAATTGCCTTACCTTTCTGCCTTAAAAAATTCAACTAATTGGCTGGGGAAATGAAAAAAAAACAGCATAAAAGAACACAGACTATAGAATCCTACTTTGGTGACAAAGAAGATCAAAACATACAACAGGAAAGAAGACAACAAAGTCAAAACTCCTGCATCAAAATCTACAAGAAATCTATGAATTGTTCTCAGACCATGGATGAGCTCAAAAAGGATTTGAAAATCAAACAAGAGAAGTAGAGAAAACTTGGGGAGAGAAATGAGAATGATGGAAGAAAACCATGAAGAGTGGTTTTCCTTAGTGAATTTTTATAATCTTTGTATGTATTTTGTGCTTCCTCAGCTAAGCTGTTGGCAATTTTTTTTATCATTCTCTTACATACCTCTCATTTCTTCTACTAAATTTTCTTCTACCCCTCTTATATGATTTTTAAAATCATTTTTGAGCTCTTCCAGAAGGTCTTTCAGAGCCTGATTTCAGTTTATATTTCTCGCCAAGGCATCACATCTAGATATTTTGGCATTTGCTAAGGCTTTCTTCTCATGGAGCAAGTGCATTTATTTTGAGGTTAATGCATCCAGTGGGCTTTCCTCCTTAAGGAGGCAGGAGTAACCACAGTAGTGGGGCAAACGTGGTTCTTTTAGGGGGCAAGGGTTTCTAGGAATGACTCATGGAAAAGGCTGCATGTTAATTAGCTATAAGAATGCTATGGGTTTAGCAAGGGTAGGTGCTGCTTGGATTTGTGGTCCTTTATTAGTTAGGGGCTGGGGCATGATTGGTTAGTTCAGGGTTTCTGGATTCAAGTTGTTGTCAAGGCCATTATCTGGATGCAAGTTGTTTCCAAGGGCATTCCTCATCAGAACTGTGTCCTTTATACTGTTTGCATCTAAAGAACCTTGCAGTGTCCCTGCTATGTGGAAGATATTTAAGAAGTGCTTGCTGATTGCTTAATGAGGCCACTTATCTTCCTATGTGCCCAACACATAGGAGGAGCTTAATCTGTAGCTATAGAATGAATAAATTAGTGAGTTGTAAGTCTAAGGTAGAGTGATTATTAATGATTATATTTATATCTCTCATTTGTATTTTCATCATTGATCACTTTATTATAGTATCTATCATATCTAAGTCACTTATGCCCTTACACTTTAATTTGATATATGCTGGGAGGTGCTGATTCCCTATCAAATTGTTGCCAAACTGCTTTCCACTTATGCCATCTGTTTTTACTGTTTTTAATCAACTACAAACAGTTCCCTCACTGTGTAAGTGACCTACTGAGCAAAACCAAGTAGAATGATTTCAAAGCAATGTGAATTTGCCTGAAGACCTGGCTACAAGGGAGGGAGGCAGGAAGCAGGTCAAGCTCCTGTGAAGGGTAGGTTCTGAAGACGTTTCAAGGACATCTGGGATCTGGGGAATGAGAAGCAAGAGTAGGAAGAGCATCAGGTGGGTGTAGGGACCAGAAACATTATGGCCTGGCCAGAACTGAGAGGAAGAATACAGAGATCACAGACACTTGGAGGTCAGACAAGGCGACACACAGAAGAGGACAGGCTGAGGACATGGGCTGAGGAGAGATACCTGGTACCTGACTGTGGATGGATGAAAGACAGACGTGGGATAAATGGATAGAACAACCTAAAGTCGCCTCTCTCAGCACTGGGGGTCTCAAGCCAAGCCCGAATCCTGAGGCTGCAGAGGTGGAAGGAATCACTCTTCACGTCTAAAACCCTTTTCTTTCCTTGTCCCCACCTCTGCCTCAATACTCTTTAGATTCTTCACCTCATTTAAAAACATATTGATCTTTATTGTATCTTACATCTTGGTAACCCATGTATCCCTCCCTCTCCTTTTCCTCCCTGAGAGCTATGCCATGTGACAAATGATATTATTTTTTTGTTTTAGGAGGGAAAATCAGTCAACACAACTATATAGTATACAGATGAAAAGATATTTGTGTTGGGAGAGAGTCTCTCTGGGAACACTCCCGTTACTACAGGATCGCTTCTGTCAAAGCATTTCTACCCTCTGAAACTCAGAGGCAAAGATAACTTGTGGTGGAAGATAGTCTCTCTGAGAACACTCCTGTAACTGCAGGATCGCTTCTTTCAAAGCTCGTCTAGTCTCTGAACACATGGAGGACAAAAATATTTGTGGTGGGAGAGTGTCTCTGGGAACACTCCCATTACTGCAGGATCGCTTCGGTCAAAGTACTTCTACTCTCTGAACACTCAGAGGCAAAGATAATTTGTGGTTGAAGGTACTCTCTGAGAACACTCCCTTTACTGCAGGATCACTTCGGTCAAAGCACTTCTAGTCTCTGAACACATGGAGGACAAAAATATTTGTGGTGGGAGAGAGTCTCTCTGGGAACACTCCTGTTACTGCAGGATCACTTTCTGTCAAAGCACTCCTACTCTCTGAACACTCAGAGGCAAAGATATTTGTGGTGGAAGACAGTGTCTCTGGGAAGATTCCAGTGTAAGAAAGAAGCTGGGTAGCCTTTCTGAGCAAAGAAATCAACATTTCAGAGAAACAATGGTGGGGTCTATAGTCTGCCCAGTGCAGTCTGTAACCCCACCTTTAAGGTTTCTCTTAATGGAAGTTGGTTTCTTTACCCAGACAGGCTTTCCAGTCTCTTTCTTACACTGGGTGCTACAGGATTGCTCACTGAGGAATCACATCTACCCTCAGAACACTCAGCAGACAAGACATTGGGGCTGAAGACACTGGCCCTGGGAACACTCCAGTTACTAAAGGCTTCTTCTTTCTGAACACATGGAGGGAAAATGGATATTTAATGAAATAGAAGCCATTGAAACATTCCTGTTGAAAAGACAAGAGATGAAGAGAAAATAGTATTTTCAAATACAAGACTCACAAGCAGCATTAAAAGGTAAATATGAAGGAGAAAATATAAGTAACTCAATAAGCTTAAACTTATCTATAAGAGAAGATGATACACACTGTCTTCTAAAAATGTTTTCATTATCAGAGGATGTAGAAGGATTCTCCATATAAAGAAGTTTTAGGACTGAGCCAATTAAGTTGGGATGATGTACACATAGACAGGTGAGAAATATGTATGCCCTAGGAGAAGGCAGAGGGGAGAGAATACATGGTAGAAACAAGCACACATAAACTAGGTTTACAAGGCAGAGCATTAAACCTAAAGTGGAATATGGTAGGGGCAGAATGGCCAATGCTTGAACTTCATTCACATCTCTATTTGTTCAAAAAGGGAAATATCTATATCTGTGTGTGTGTGTGTGTGTGTGTGTGTGTGTGTGTGTGTGTACACACACATATATGCTGACTCAATTGTTAGTAATCCTAAGTGTGAATCGGATGAACTCACTCATAAAATGGAAGGAGATAGCAAAGCAATTTAGAAACTAGGACCCACCAATGTGTTCTTGTTTTTGTTGTTTCATAAGAAACACACTTAAAACAAAGATAAAACCACAGAGAGAAACGGGAATAGAGCAGAAAGTGAAAGCAAAATTAGCCTTGTTAAAAGAGGTAATCAAGGAAACTACCTCTTGTTCAAAGGAATGACAGACAATGAAGTCATATCAGCAGCAAACATATATAAACATTTGATTGAAATTCTTTTTTATCAAATGCTTCATTAATTTCTAGTTACATCATTCATTTCCACAAGATTTTGAGTTGCAAATTTTCTCTCCATTTTTCCCCTACCCACCACCCCAAAATACGGATCCCCCTGGATATCCCCTCCTCCAATCTGCTCTGTCCCATATCTTCCCCCATACCCCCTCTGATTTTCCAGTAGGGCACAATGTATCTCTATGCCCCAGTGCTTGTATATCTTATTTCCCCCTTCCATGTAAAATAATATTATTAAGAGTATATATATATATATATATATATATATATATATATATATATATATATATTTTCACATATGTGTATATGTATATACACAAACACACATATATTTAACATTTGATTTTAAATCTTTAAATTCCAGGTTCATTCCCTTCCTCCTTTATCACTCACCCTTACTTGGAAGAGAAGCAATTCAGTATAGCTTGTACATGTGTAGCTATGCAAAACTTTTCCACAGTGGATATATTGTGAAAGATATATTTCCCTCCCTCCTATCCCAACTACCACTTGTTCTATTCTCTACTTTGATCCTGTTCCTTTTCAAAAGTGGGTGCTTCCAACTTCTTTCCCCCACAGGCTGCCCTCCCTTCCATCATCCCCCCTCTCATCCCCTCCCCCCCTACTCTTCTGTAGCTTAAGATACCCTATTTAGTATGTATGTCATTCCCTCCCTAACCCAAGTTCAGTGAGAATAAGGTTGACCCATTCCCTTTTGCCCTCCTGTTCTTCCCCTCCATTGTAACCATTTTCCCTTGCCTCTTCTATATGAGATAGTTTAACCCAATCTGTCTCTCCCCATCTTCTCTCATTATATTTCTCTCTCACCTCTTATTTTCACCTTTTAAATATCATTCCTTCCTATTAAATTCGTCCTGTGCCCTCTATCTTTGTATTCGTGTACACATTAAATACACATATTCACATATGTATTCATATACCCATATACCCTCGTATATAAACATATAAATGAGTGTAAAGTTGGGTTGCTCTGCTTCCTTTGCTTCCCTCATTTGCTTATGTTGTTACTCAATTACTTAACTTTTGGGGCTTTTTGCCACAGTAGGACTTTGCTACCAGATGGGGGAGATTAGTCCCAACCTCTGGGAGCTGCTGGAGGTATCAGTTGGGTGCCCTCTCTGAAGCCTCCAAATGCTCTGGCAAGCTGGTTGCACAGCCAAGGACATACACCCTAGACAGTGATCCAGATCCACATAGGTTAAAGCAAGAGAGATTGCACCTCATACTGGTTGCTTGGTCCCCCTACAATCTGCATTCCAGGAGGTGAAACAGCCACTTGGCTGTGGCGGATGCACCTCAGCCACTTCTCACACTAGGGCAAAGGCTGACTACACTCCCCAGCTACTGGATACCAAAGTCCACATTCCATTGACATCTCACTTTGTCCTTAGCATCTATGGGTTGATAATTCTGGAAACCACCAGAGCTGCTGGTGATCTGAAGTCCCTACAGCTGGCAGTTGGCTGTGGCTGCCCTGGGGCTAAGACTTCTGGCTTGTGAGGGGATAGGGTGTGCTCCCAGAGTGCTGCACTGGCTGCTTCCTGCTGGGCTGTCCTCAGTGGGAGATTAGCTTCTCTGTGTCATTTTGTGGGTTCTGTAGTTCCAAAGTTTGTTCAGAGTCACCTTTGACATGATTTGGAGGAGGTGGAAGCCAGAGCCCCAAGGAAGTACTTTTTCATCTTAAAACAAAGGATTGAAATACTTAAAGGAAAAGTTAAGTGATTTATAGGAATAAATAGAAAAATTTGGGGGGACCTCAAAATTTCCCTCTAAGAGCAAAATAAATCTATCCATAAAATGAATAAAAAAGAATTTTAGAAGAGTAATACAATTTTAGAAAACTTAAATATTAACCAGCTCTGGAAAAAGCTGAATGGGGATAGAAAGGAATATGGATAGATTTTGCTTTATGTAAATTGACATCATGCAAATTAGACTTTATGTAAGGAATCCTATATGAAGTCAGCATTACCAAAAAGAAACAAAACAGCTCTGCTCCTTAACCTCAACCTCAACTTGCTCTTTGTGGCCTCCTACCAGCCCCCAAAAAAGAAGAACTAAAGGAAATCCTCCAAGTGAAAGCAGAAGGACAGACCTGCAGAGAGACAACCACCACCACTGCTGTATCAAGGCTTGACTTGAGACCTCCAGTGCTGAGAGCAGAGACCTTGGTTTTTGTCTGCCCACCCACCTGAGAGTTTGGTCTCTGCATTTTAGTATTTTATCCCTCCAGGTTGGGGTACTATATGTCTGTCCCTGGTCCCCACAGCATGTGGCCTGTTCTCTCCTGAAAGTTTCCATGTCCAGCCTCCAAGTGTCTGCTGAGTCTGTCCCTTCCTCCCTCCCAACTACACCTACCCCATTGAGCCAGCAAGTTATTTGATATAGGTTATACATTTATATTCATGCAAAACACAATTGTTGTAAAAGAAGTCATAGAAAAACCTTCAAGAAAAATAAGGAAAGTAAAAGAGTATGCTTTGATTTGTATTCAGACCCAACCAGTTCTTTCTCTAGGGATGGATAGCTGTTTTCATGATAAGTCCCTCAGAGATGTCTTGGATATTTCTATTGCTGATAATAGCTAAGTCCTCCACTACTGCTTATCTTATAAAATAAGATAAGCATATACTGTTCTCCTGGTTTTATTCCTTTTTATTTTTATTTTTTATTTTATTCCTTTTTATTCCTTTCACTTTACATTAGGTCATGCATGTCTTTCTAGTTTTTTCTGAGAGCATCCAATCATCATTTCTTACAGCATAACAGTATTCCATCAAAATCATATATCACAACTTGTTTAATCATTCACAATTAATGGGATAATCCCTCAATTTCCAATGCTTTGCCTCCAGAAAAGAGCTGCTATAATTATGTTAATCTGTATACATTTGTTTTCTTTTAGGATGCATATAGAGTAGTAGTATTCCTAGGGTAGGCCTGTTTTATAGCCCTTTGGGCATAATTCCTAATTGCTCTACAAAATGGTTGAATCACTTCACAACTCTACCATCAGTGCATTAAAGTCTCAATTTATCCCACATCCCCTATGACATTTGCCATTTTCATTTTCTGTCCTATTAGCCAATCCAGTATGTGTGAGGTAGTGCTTCAGAATTTTTGAGTTTGCCTTTTGCCAACCACTTATTATTTAGATGATTTTTACATATGGCAAAGGGACTGTTCCTTTGTTTTGGTCATTTGTCAGTTGGAGAATGTTTCTAATTTTTAAAAACTTGACTCAGTTTTCTATAGATGTGATAAATGAAGTCATTTTCAGAGGAATTTGACTCGGCAAAACTGTTCATAGTTATGATTGCCATTTCTATTTCTCTCCATCCTATTTCACCCCTGTTTATTTTGTTCTCTCTCTTTATCTCTCTCTCTCTCTTTGTCTCTCTCTCTCTGCGTGCGTCCCTTCCTCCCCTCCCTCAAAAGTGTTTCCTTTCTTTCTAACACCTTCTCTATTCCCTTCTGAATGTGTATTTTATTACCTCTTTGGGCTCATTATAATGAGAATAAAGCACAAGTGTTCCACTCCACCTCCTCCATCTTCATCTCCACTCTAAAATCAAATGCATATTTTACATGAGAAAATTTACCCCAATCTACCTCTCCCTTTTCCTACTCCCAATATGTTCCTCTTTATCACACTTTAATTTTATTTTTAGTTATCATCTCTTCATATTTACCTCAAATCTCTATCTGCTGTTTATATATACTCCTTCTAATTACCCTAATAATGAGAAATTTCTTCTAAGTTACATGTATTCTCTTCCAGTTTAGGCAAGTAAATTATTTAACCTCATTAAGTCTATTATGCTTTCACTTTCCTGTTTACCTTTTTATGCTTCTCTCCAGTGTTATATTTGAAAGTCAGATTTTCCGTTCAGCATTGGTCTTTTCATGAAGAATGCTTGAAAGTCCTCTGTTTCATTGAACTTCCATTTTCCCCCTGAAGTATCATACTCATTTCTTCTCGGTAGGTGATTCTTATTTGTAATCCTAGCTCCTTTACCCTCTACAATATCATATTCTAAACCATCCTAATTTTTATGTAGAAGCTGCTAAATCTTGTGTCATCCTATGACTCCATGATACTTGAACTGTTTCTTTATGGCTGCTCAAAATATTTTCTCTTTGACCTGGGAGCTCTGGAAGTTCGGCATACCATTCCAGGCAGTTTGCATTATGGGATCTCCATCAATAGGTGACTATTAGTTTTGTTCTATTTCTGGTTCCTCTAGTTCCAGTATTTCAGGATAGTGTTCCTTGATAATTACTTGAAACATGATGTGCAAGGTTTTTTAAAATATATTTTTGGGGGTGTGTTCATGGTTTTCAAGTAGTACAATCATTTTCAAATTATCTCTCCTGGACCTCTTCTCCAGGTCACTTTTTTTCCTACAAGATATTTCACATTAACTTCTATTCCTTTTCTTTCTTTTGGTTATGTTTTATTGTTTCTTGATTTCTTATGATGTCCTTAGCTTCCATTAACTCAACTACAATTTGTAAGGTATTATTTTCTTTGATGACCATTTTTACCTCCTTTTTATTGTGGAAAGTTATACTTCATAAGGAGGTTTTTCTTCAGTGAAATTTTTGGGCCTCTGTTTCCATTTGGCCAATTCTGTTTTTGAAGGTATTCTTCTACTCATTGAATTTCTGTACCTCTTTTACAATTTTGTCTAATGTGTTTTTAGATTTCTGATCTTGTCACTTTGACCAGAAAACTTCCCTTTCATGAGTGGTCTATATTGGTATTCATTTCACTGAATGGACAGGGTTTGGGCATGGCCAATAAAAGGAAAATTGGACAGAAATAACCATCACTACCACCATTATCATCTTTGTCCATTGTCCATCATTGATTTTGTCATATCATTATCATCGTCGTCATCATCATCATCATCATCAGTCCTATCTTTGATGATTGTCATTCTTGTCAGAACCATTTGGAATTCTGACATTGACCCATTCCAAAAGGAGCCAATTAAATAACATCAGCAGGACATAAGCTGACTGTCTAGAGATGCTACTTTTTTATTGCTAAGCACAAACATTTGTACCCAACCCCAAGTCACCCTCCATCTTGTCTCAGTCCCCACGATTTTGTTCTCCCTTCTTCTTGAATTTATAGTCCCGCCATAGAGAAGACCCCGCTCATGCTGAGAATAACTGCCCAAGGCATTGTCACTCACCATATTTTAGGAAAATGAAGCTTAACCATATTCCATATAAGGCCCTAAACTGATAATTAACCACTTGCATTCCTCTGCTTCTTCAATTTCCTGCTTTTGTACAAATCTGACCATTACTTTGTGGTTTTGATCTTTAAATCCCTTGGCTATACCCCTGTTAGCAGCTGTCTGATTTGAGCCTATACTCCTGACAGCTGGGTCCTCATTAAATCCACATTAATTTCATCCCTGGGTCTTACCCCACTTCATTTTCTGCACAACATTTCTGGAGGCCCCAGCAAGATTAAGGAGCATCCCTTGGCAATCCCCAAGACCCAGACCAGGAAGGGTCTCATCCTCGAAAGGTGTGCATCTACCTGCCCTGACTTCCAGCAGAGCCAGCCCCTGAGATGTTCTAGGGCCCTGGATTCAAGTTGGAGGAGAACTAACTCACATCTGGAAGCTGATCTGCCCTTATTTGGAAACTTGTGGATTGAGACCTATGGAGGTAAGTCAGCTTTCTTTTTCTGGTTCTGGTGTGAATTCCCTTCTGGTTCTGGTGGGGAAATGGGCTGGAAGCAGCTGAGTGTTCAGTGGGAAGACCCATTCTCCTGGGTGTTCCCAGGTGGTCCCAACATATCAGGTCTCCACCCATTCTTGGTTTCTGTTCTGTATTCTTTGTATGTTCTATGTCTTCTGGACTAAGTGCTTTGAGTACTCTGTGTCAATATGAGTTTTCTGTTTGTATATGTCTGTTCTGTGGGAATTCCACTCTGGTTCCTTTGGGATTACCCTCCTGGTCACGTCATATGTCTCCTCATCTAGGTGCTTTGAGCACTCTATATCTGTTTTGTCTATATCTGTCTGTCTGTCAGTATCTGTCCCCTCTGCTCTGTGTCTATGAAAAAAAACATCCTTGAGTGTGCCACCTTGTAAGAGTCAAAACACAGCCAGGCAGAAAAGACCCTGTACCTGGGCTAGAAAGATTGATGATCTTTTAAAGAAAGGTTGTTGGCAGCAAAAAAAATCTTTCTACCCTTTTGGGGTACCAAAGCTTGGGAGGTAGAAAGACAAATGTAAAAATGGGGAAAGGGGAAACTTCTCCCCTAAGATCTATCAAAGAGAAAAGGGATCACTTCACTGATCAAAGAGAACCAGGTTTCAAAGCTATACTTTGGTACAGGATTAGCACTTAACCATTTCCTATGTCACAGAAAGGGAACTATGCAATATCACTGGGAATATACATCCAGGTAATTGAATTCATTCTGGTTACTATTTGGCACTAAGATAAATTGGGAAATGCATAGATCTGAAAAAGAGGTGCCTCAGATATGAAACTTTGAATTCTTCAATATGGAAAAGAGGTGACTATGATGTTTTCCAGAGTCCCACTCACCTTGACAGGCAGATTCAAACCTTTCCCTTTCAAAGAAGTTTCTAAGGAGTGAACACCTAAGTAATGTATACTTGAGCAAAAGGTCAAAAAAGTCCACTAACATTCTCCTCTCTATAGTCCTACCTCTGATGAGGCTAGGGCTACTTTGCCTTCTCACTGTGATCCAACTCTGACCAGAGTGGAACCACAGTTACAAGTTACAACTGCTAAAATTTTCTTTCTTGTGGTCCCAGTTCTTCCCAGATAGGGCTACAGTAACCTCCCCCTGTCATTGCCTCTCTGACTGAGCTGTGGCTACAGTGAGAGGTTAGAACCATTAAGATCCTTTACCCTCTTGTCCCTGCTCTGACCATGCTAAGGCTGCAGTGAAAAGTTAGAAGAATAGTAGGGAATTTGAATTAACCTCTCCCACCTGGTGAAAGGAACAAGTCAGGGAGGCACAGTAGCCACACTGGGCCCCCACAAGCAACAGCCCTAGGTCCCTGGAAAACCTGAAGCCCACTCCTCTAGGTTAGCCCCAGAGCCCAGCTTTCCCACACAAGGAGTGATGCCCTCTTTCTCCTTCCTGCCCAAATTGACCACCCCCACAACCAGGGTCTGTTACTGTGGGGAGATGAGAAAAGGAGAGGAGAAAAATGAGGTCAGAAGTCAACTGGCCTCTACATCTGGTGAGCCCAATTTTCTATCAATAATTTTTATATGTGATTTGGAAATGCAATTACTGTCATTTCACTGTTTGTATTATTGTATTTCTATACTGTATATTGCAAAACTTGTGTGACCATTGTGAGCCAGAGAAGATGGTGTTAGAAAAAGCAACTTTTGGTCTGAATTTAGTTAAAACTAAGACAGTGGAAAAATTTGTTTAAAGTCAGGTATGTAATTTTGTTAAGTTCTACTAATCCTATCTTAGAAGCTAAAACAAGTTGACTCTTACTTATGAAAATTGTAACATTGTTAAATAAGTTATTTATGATTATTGTTATAATGTTAAAACTTAAAGCTGACCTCCCAGCAGCTCTAAGGGTAGACACTCCCTACTCCCCTCCCTTAGGAAGAGGGCCAAAGTCACCTCCAGTGTAAGGCTATAGCAGATAACCAGAGGCCACATTTGCCAGCTCTCATATACTGGGATCCTAAAAATAAAATATGGGAACCTGAAAGACATCCTGACAAGGAAAAAAATCAGTATTAAAATAAAGGACTTGCCATGCAGAAAGCATGTGGCTTTCATCAGTACATAAGAAGAATATCATAGGGTGGACAGGAGGATCAGCCTCTTCATTGGGATCCCTATTGATTTCACCTTATTTGTTAACTTGCCACATCCCCTAAACACAGTCTGGTGGGCCAGGTCATCAGCCCCGGGAAGAAACTAAAAGCTGGTGGACCTTCCCAGATGGGAGAATTTCCATAAGCATTGGGGAGGGAGGGAGTCCATCAAATTACTCATTTGGGAGCCAGAAAAATGAGCTTACTCTTGACAGACAGGTACTTCATTCCCCAATATTCTGTTAAGTACTGTCACAAGGTGCTAATGGTAGTTAAGAATATTGTGAACAAACTCCTTCCCCTGTTTGGCTTCTGATGGATTGGGTTGGGCTCTGATAATGGGTCAGCTTTTGTGCCTAGTGACTGTAGAGCTGAGGCCAAGTGGAAGGGACCAACTGGACCCTGAAGGAGTTCCTTGCTAAATTACTCCTAGAAACAAAGGCAGGTGTAACCTCAACTGAATTTGGCTTTCTCCCTTTGAAATGTTTGGATGGCCTCCACCCATCCTCCCAGTGATTGGAGAAGAGTCATGAGCTGAGGCTACTAATTCTACTTTAATTAAGTTCCTACAGGGATTGCAAGACACCAAGGGAGTGTCCTGAAATCAGCTGGAGATTCCTTGCCTGTACCACCATCAGATCCTGTCAAAGTGAACTCTATACCTGCCTGGCTCCACCACTCTCCTGTGAAATTAGCTGCCCCTGACAAGTGGAAGGTGGACTCAGGACCAGATTATTTAGTCAAGATTTTCCTGTGTTTCCTCATGATGTTATTGTGCCCTTTTTTCCATGTCAAAAAACACCTGAATTATTAGAAAGGTGGACCAAGCACTCTCTACTGGTGCATTTCTGTTGTCACTCTATGTAGAGAACTTTCAGGGTTTCTCTGGCCCTGCTAACAGAATGTTCCCCTCCGCTCTACAATTATCTGAAAGGTTCCAGGGTAGATAAGCAGGAGGGGGTGTAATATTTTTGTTTATGCCTCCAGATATGGGCCTATTATATTGCCTTAATAAATAACTGACCTTAAGCAAAGGTAAATAGTAAACAAGACCAAGGGAGGGTCCTTGTACATTGTCTACATTCCTTTGGGTCATGTAGACCTTCTGTTGGGGGCCATATAAACTCTGTGAGCCCCTTGTATCTTTGGCACTGTATGAAATGGTCCTGTAATAAACAGACTATTGATTACACCTCCATCTTATTATTCTCACGGCTAGCTAGCCCACCAACTGTGCTGGCTACAGTAAATGGCACCCACAATTCGGGGCATCAGGACTGCTGTTGAGTCTCTACCAACAGACACCAAGGATTTTTCGGCAGGAAACAGTCCCGCAAGAAATCTAAGGGACAACAGATTTCTTTTGAGGTATGGGGAAGGCTCTAAGAAAGGCATTCATCAGCTTACTCAATTTTCATTTTTCATAATCAGAGCTGACAGAGACATAATATGGGAGGAAGCTTAGTGAAGGGCTTAAAAGATGGAGGAAAAGAGCTGAGAATATTGCAACCTATAGTGTGTAAGAAGTATTTCAGTTAAGAAACAGATTCTGAAAAAAAATTTTTTTAATACTCTATCAGGCAGCCCCATGGTTCCCTAAGTGGCTCCCAGATCAGAGGACCTGATTGAGAAGCAGTGGGAGAGGCTTTAGTCAATTATTTTAAGGAGAATGGGCAGGAGAGTGACTCTGGTTCCATATTTGCAATTTTTTTTTTTTAAGCAATTGGGGTTAAGTAACTTGCTCAAGGTTACACGGCTAGTCATTATTTATGCGTGGGTGCTCATTTTCTGAGGCCGGATCTGATCTCGGGTCATCCCAACTCCGAGGCCGGCGCTCTTACTCACTGCGCCACCTAGCCGCCCCTTTAGGGCAATTGGGGTTAAGTAACTTGCCCAAGGTTACACGGCTAGGTTTTTGTTTGTGTGGATTAAGTGTCGGAGGCCGGCTCTGAACTCAGGTCCTTCTGACTCCAGGGCCAGCGCTCTATTCACTGCGCCACCTAGCCGCCCCTATATTTGCAATTTATAATGTCATTAAAGTATGTCTTGCAGACAAAACAGGTCTTAAAGAAATATTGACTGTCATGGGTGAGAGCAAAGGCTCAGGAAGTGACAACACTTCCTGAATTTCTGGGAAAAAGACACCTAGAAAATACCAAACCTCTTAACCTCAGTCCATGTCCACTGTATAATCCCTCATGGGGAACTGAAAAATCTGGGAAGCCTGATGGCAGTCCCACCATAGTTTCAGAATGATATACACCTTTTCAAAAACTTATAAAAGCAGAAGCCCAGAGATTTAGAGAAATGGGATTTAAATGCTGCAATCTGTTAGCATACCCTGTTATAGTAGATGCCCAGGGCAATAGGACATGGCAGAATTAAATATAAAACATCTTAAGGAGGTGAAAAAGGCTATAAAAGAGTATGGGGGAACAGCTTCTTCTTGTCATTTATTGACCCATACTATTCCCCTTTTAAATAAGTCTCTCAGCCTGCCCACCCCCCCCCCCCTTATGCCAGACAATTGTCTCCAGGTGCCTTGCATACTCGATGACCGGCTTCCCCAGCTCTGTGGAGGGGATGGTTCTATCCTCAGGCTTCTGTTGCTGGCACTTGAAGCTGTAGTAACTGCTGGGGCCCAGGACCCATCCTCTCTTCTTGGCATACTCAGTCATCTTCTTGGGGGTGGTGAAGAAAAGGATTCGAGTAGCTTCAGCAAATAGGATCTTCTCATAAGCCTTCCAGTTACAGCTGGCAATCTCATCCCTTATCAGGTTCAGAAAAATGTCAATGAAGAATGTGTAGCTCTCAGCAGGGGTATTTCCCTTGGCCAGGAACACCTTATTGTAGGTTCCTTCCATCAGGTACTGCTCTAAGGACACAGGGTGGTTGATGTAGATGTTGGTCTGGATGTCCTTAGCAGGAAGCCTCTCCAGCTCAGTGTGAAACTCAGCCACTCAATTCTGGGAAGATGAGATTAAGGCCCAGAAGCTAGTGCATGCAGGCTGACTCTGGGAGTTGCTCCTTCTAGTGACTTTATGAGAAATCAAGATGCTGTTAAACAGATCCAAACAAATGAAATAATAGAAGGCAATGTGAAATATCTCATGGGAAAAACCACTGACCTGGAAAATAGATCCAGGAGAGATTATTTAAAAACTATTGGACTACCGGAAAGTCATGATCAAAGGTAGGAACCTAGAATTTACCCTTCAAGAAATTCACAAAGAAAATTGCCCTGATGTTTTAGACCCAGAGGGCAAAATAGAGATTGATAGAGTCCACTAATCACCTCCTGAAAAAGATCCCAAAGAGAAAAATCCCAGGAATATTATAGCCAGGTTCCAGAATCCCCAGATCAAGGAGAAAATACTCCAAGCAGCCAGGAAGAAACAATTCCAATATTGTGGAAACACAATCAGAATAGCACAGAACCCAGCAGCTTTTACACTGAGGGATCTAAGGGCATGGAATATGATATTCCAGGGGGCAAAAGAGATGGGACTGAACCCAAGGGTCACCTACCCAGCAAAACTGAGTATCTTGTTTCAGGGGAAAATATGGTCATTCAGTGGAAGAGGACTTTCAAGCATTCTTGAGGAAAAAACCAGAGCTGAATAGAAAATTTGACATCCAGACACAAGAAAAAAAAGATGCCTGAGAAGGTAATCAGGGAAAAGAAATCAAAAGGAACTTATCAAAGTTGACCTATTTATATTCCTACATGGAAAAACAATAACTGTGACTGATGAAACTTTTCTCAGTATGAAAAAGAAGGGTATATGGTCACATGAATACATATGTGAATGTGTGTATATATGTTTACAGTTATACATGGATAGAGGGCAGAGGTTGAATTTGTTGGAAAGGGATGATACTTAAGGGGTGAAATTATGAGGTGAGAGACGAAAGGGGCAAGAGGAGATGGGGAGAGATAAGGTAGGGTAAACTATCTCATGTAGAAGAAGCAAGGGGAAGTGGCTGCAGGGGAGGGGAAGAACAGGAAGGCAAAAAGGCAAAACCATATTCTCAATTAATCTGGCTCAGGGAGAGAATGACATACATACTAAATGGGATATCCCAACCTGCAGCAGAGTAGCAAGAAGGGGGATGAGAGGGAGGATGATGGAGAAGAGGGCATTCTGGGGGGAGGGGAGTTTGGAAGTACCCATTATTGAAGAGGCACAGGATCAAAGCAGGGAATGGACCAGGTCAGGGGTGGGATGGGTAGGCAGAAATTATAAGCAGCCTTTTACAATATATCTACTATGGTAATATTTTGCATAACCATACATGTACAACACATACTGAATTACTTATCTTCCCAGATGGAATGTGTGACAAGAGAGGAAGGAAATGGACCTGAAATTCGAGGTCTTAAAATTAAATGTTTCAAATATATACAAATACTATTATTAATACTATTTTGCATGTAATTGGGAGATAAGATGTGCAGGCATTGGGGCACAGAAAATCACCTTGTTCTAATGGAAAAGTCAAAGGGGGTATCGGAGAAGATATGGGAGAGAGCAGATTGGATCACGGAATATCTTGTGGGACTGTTATTCTGGGATGGTGGGTAGGGGAAAAATGGGGAAAAATTGTAACTCAAAATCTAGAGTAAATGAATGATGTAAACCAGAAGTTAATAAAGCATTTGTTGAAAAGAAAAAAAAATTAAAAATAAAAAAACCTAGACATGTAACCTTAAGTTACTTAAGTTACTTAACCCCAATTTCCCTCCAAAAAGCAAAAAAAAAAAGAAAAGAAAAACACGTGTTAACAATATTTATTTTAAAAAAGTTTGTGGCAAAGGCATTAGAATTAACTAGAAACAAATACCCCACAGCTTGCTTAATTCATTATGTGGGTGATGTTCTATGTGCCCACCAAGATTTTTTTACCATAGAATAAATATTAGAGGAGGTTATTAATAATTCCGCTGCTATAGGACTTAAAATAGCCCCTGAAAAGATACAGAAGACTGCTCCTTTTATGTATTTAGGTAATAAAGTGCAGAACCTACTAGAGCACCTCAAAAGATGGACATTAGGGAGGAAAATTTGAAACATTAAATGACCTGTAAAACTTATATATATATATATATATAAATTGGATAAGATCTAATCTGGGAATTTCAAATGAATGTTTAATACCATTATACCAATTGCTGGAAGGTGATACCAACCTTAATTCTCCTAGAATTCTTACACCAGAAGCTAGAAATGCATTGGATTACATTCAGTAAGCTATCAAAACTGCAATTACATATAGGGTAGACCCCTCTGCAGGAATACAACTCATTGTGCTGAACACAAAATATAGCCCTACTGGTGCATTAATGCAAAAATGATTTAGTGATTGTAAGGGGTTATATTTCACATCAGCCAAAATTATTCTTTACAAATGTACCTTGATGTCATGGCTCAGCTCATAAAGAAAATGATCAGACTATATTTATGCCCAAGTGGTCAATTGCCTGAAGTTATAAAAATTTCATATACTCATGACCAAATCCAACAGTTGATTAAGAATCAAGAATCTCTTCGATTGTTGTTAATATATGCTATCCCCATACAGCATACACTAAAAGGCGTTTTCATATTCTTAACAATGAGTTCATAATCAGTAAGGTATGTAAGGATCAACCTGTTTTAGGATTTAATGTATTCACTGATGCCACTAAAGATTACAGAGCTTCTGTATACTGACCTGATAAACAGGTTATAAAAATGAAAACCCCTCCTTATCACTTGACCCAAAAGAACGAGTTCACAGCTATAATGTCTGCTCTTTATTTCCTCAGCCTATTAAAATTATTACAGATTCTCAAGATGGAGGCCAAGTAACTCAAAAGAAAGAAACAGCCAATATACATAGAAATAAAACTCAGTTGTATACATTGTTCTGTGATTTAGGAGATTGTACAAAATAAATGACAACACTTTCACATTATGCTTATCCTGTCTCATATCAGCCTTCCTGGACCACTTTTTAAAGGTAATGACCTAGCTGATCAAATCTTTGTGGGATCATTAGAATTAGCAAGGGAATCCCATTATAGATTTCATCAATCCACTAGAACGCTTGCTAGGACCTTCGATATCCCTAGAGAACAAGCTAGGCAAATAGTTAAAAGCTGTCCATCATGTGTTATTTGCAGTCCCTCTATACCCAACAGTGTAAATCCCCAGGGACTGTTACCCAATATAATTTGGCTATCTGATGTTTCTCATTATTCTGTCTTTGGGAGGCTGAAATATATATATGTAACTGTGGACACACATGCGGGGTTTACTTGGGTAACTGCTATGTCTGGGGAAAAAAAATCTCTCGTGTTCTAGAGCATCTCATTACATGCTTTGCTGCTTCGGTTGTGCAAAACAATTAAAGACTGAGAATGGCCCCACATACACCTCAAAAAGGTTTGGTGAATTCTGTCTTCAATGGGGTATTCATCATGTTACTGGGCTTCCTTACAACACCATAGGTCAGGCTATTGTTGAAAGAAAAAAAACAGTGCACTTAAAACTGCACTCCAAAAACTGAAAGGGGGAATTTGGAGCACAGGTACCTCAAGATGAATGTTGGACTTGTCACTATATGTAATAAATTATTTGATACTAAATCATGAAAATAAAACACTAGCAGAAAAACACTGGAGTGTTACTAACCACACAATGAGTAATAGTAAAAGACCACAGCCCTAGGCAACTGCAGTTACTGAATGGGTGATCTTTAAAAATGATAAGGGACAATGGTATGGTCCACTTAAGGTAATACTTTGAGGCCCAGGCTATTTGTGTGTCCCCACAGATGAAAACGAGGAAGTCTGGGTACCAGAAAGGAGAGCAAAGACTGTGGCAACAAATGCAGAAACTGGGCATTCAACACCACCCCCCCCCAACCAGAACTAGAGCCAGATGAGGTTGGAAATAGAAGAGGAACCAGAGCCTAAATGAGGGCAAGCAGATGGTGATCCTGCTCACTACTATCATTACTCAGCTCTGAGTAGCTTACTCTACAAGATACTGGGCCATTCTCGATCATTCACCCATTCACCTTGGGTGGAGATGGTTGGGTAGGGGGAGTGTCTCCCAGAAATCACTTTAGAAGGAATCAGATCAGTCCTTATTTCCCAAGATGTTGATATTCATAATGCAAATGTAACCCCTCCTGTGCTTGATTTTGATTTTACTGTGTTGGTGGATGAACCATTGTGTTTTTCTACTTTTACTATGTCCTCATGTAGCTTAGTACAAATTATCAATTATCATTATGATTATCATCTGTGGGGCAGATTCAAACATGCTGATGCCCTTGTGGACATCCCTGTTAATCTATTTATGTGAAAGCATAGAGTTAAAGAAGAGCTGAATGGGAAAGTCCATGCTAAAGGAATTGTCAGCGTTAAGGACCTAGTATGCTTTGAGAACATCACAACACATACTATGGGAATTTTAGGGACTTTTTTCAATTGTTCAGGATTGTGGGGTCAACATCAGATGCTGTGAATCTGGGAAAGCAAGGACTAGTTTTACCTGTCAGATTTGGGGAGAGGGGAAGTCTTTAGGACCAAACAAGAATTAGAGAGCATTATAAAATGCAAAATGGATAATTTTATTACGTTAAATTGAAAAGCTTCTTTACAAAGAAAGCCAATGTAACCAAGATCAAGAGGGAGGTGGGAAATTAGTAAATAATTTTTACAACCTGTGTCTCTGATAAAGGACTCATTTCTAAAATATACAGAGAATTGAGTCAAATCTATAAGAATACAAGTCATTTCCCAATTGATATATGAACAGGCAGTTTTCAAAGAAAGAAATTAAAGATATCTATGAGCATATGAAGAAGTGCTCTAAATCACTATTGATTAGAGAAATGCAAATCGAAACAACTCTGAGATACCACATATCTCCAGTTAGATTGGCTAAGGTGACAAAACAAGAAAGTGACAAATGTTCGAGAGGATGTGGGCAAATTGGAACACTACTGCAGTGCTGATGGAGTTGTGAACTTATCCAACCATTCTGGAGAGCAATCTGGAATTATGCCCAAAGGTCTATAAATAATTTCATACCCTTTGACCCAGCAAATTTGACCCAGTGATAACTTCTAGGGTTATATCCCAAAGAGATCATATAAGTGGGGAAAGGACCCATATGTACAAAAATATTTATAGCAGCTCTTTTCGTGGTTGCAAAGAATTGGAAATTAAAGGGGTGCCCATCAATTGGGGAATGGCTAAACAAGTTGTGCTATATGAATGTAATGCTATAAGAAAGGAGGAGGAGACAGTTTTTATATTTACCCGGAGCAGCTTAAACAAACTGATGCTGAGTGAGAAGAGTAAAATCAGAAGAAATTTGTATACAGTCACAGACACCACATATGTGTGATGACCAACTACGACAGAGTGGACTCTTTTCAGCAATGCAGTGATATAAGTCAATCCCGAAAGACTCATGAAGGAGAGAAATGCGACATCCAGAGATATAACTAGAAAGAACTGAGTTTGAATCCTGATGGAAGCAAACTAATCTTTTTCCTTTTCATTGTTTGGTTTTATTTCTTCTTTGCCATTTTTCATCCCACCTAGTACAATACGCCTTTGTAATTGGACTAATGTCTGTTATGAAAGTATTTGCAGATCCTACACTGGAGTATATGCTATTGTTCGAGGTAGGGGGAGGGAGGGAAAGAAAATTTGAAAATCAAGGAACTATGGAATTGAATCTTGTTAACTAAAACTAAACTAATAAATCAATAAAAAAAATAAAAGAAAAAGAAAATGGTGGGGAAAAAAAAAAAAAAAACATCAGATGCTGTGACCAGACTGAGATGAGTGGGACTCATCTTTGGGCCAAGCGGATCCCCCATTTTTAAACTGTAGGACAAACATACCTGTTTGCCATTAGGTGGAACAGCAAACCTACATTTCCTGGCACAATGACACAAATGTTAATCACAGACATGGGGGAGTACCCTAAACAAAATTAGTTTGGACACTCACAGAGAGGAAACCAGAAAATGTGTAAAATCCCTTTTCCATTGGCCCCAGACATACCTGAGCAAGACTGACCAAAGCTTTGTTCGTGCTTGTTTAGGAGGGAGGTATGCATTCATGTGGGGAAACCATAGCAGTGTAAATATCACCAAAACTGATAAGCATTACAATGTCACATGTGTAGGTTTCTGAATGTCATGATAATACTTCTTTGAGACCATTGCTATTTGTTATAAGAAGACCTAGTATGGTTATGATACCTGTAGCGAGTGAACATTGGTTTCACTCTCCTACTGATCATTCTGTTGCTCAATCAACTTTTGGGTTTCAATCCAAAAAAAGAGGTGTATTTCCTGTATTGTTGTTGGGATAATTGCTTTAATTACTACTATAGCGATCAGTGTTGCTATGTTTATTAGCACTGTACAAAATCAGATTAGTGCAAACCGAATTTTTACATTGATTGTCAATGTTTTATGAGGATTTTTGTTACAATCAACAAGAGTTTTTATAAAGAAATATATATTTATTATTTACTTTTTGTATACATATATAATACATATTATTAATTCATTATATAAATGAATATATTATTATAAAATAAATATAAAGCCATAAAATCAGCTTAGAGATGATTTAATTGTTATAGCTGAGGAGATTGAATTAATGCAAGTTAGACAAACGTTAATATGTGATTACAGATATGTGTCTTTCTGTATGGTAAACAAGCAATATAATGAATCAGAATATAACATAACTCAAATTAGAAATCATCTTAATGGGCTATGGGGTAACTGTAAGACATCCGTTGAAATGAATGATTTAGAGAACTTGGCTCACCTCATGGACCAAGAAAGTCAGCAGTCACTACTACCAAATTGGGAGGCAAACAAAACATTGTTGATTGGGTAAAGAGAGCTCAGGGAATATCACCTGGGCAAGTACAGCAAATAATAACCTTCATAGGAATGGGGTGGTACTACTTGTTTTATGTAATTGTTTATGCATTCTTCTTTCCTGTTTTTCTCGTATCATTCAACAAGTGTTATATAATGTCCAATTGCATGATTATGCCTGCAGCCTTTTAAATAACAAATGGGAGTGGTGTAGAAAACTTTCGGGGATTCTCCAGCCCCCACAAAGGAATGTTCCCCTCTCCTATACAATGATCTGCGAGGTTACAGGGCAGATAAGCAGGAGTGTGTGCAATCTTTTTTGTTTATGCCTCCAGATATGGTCCTATGATATTGCCCTAATATATAACTAACCTGAAGCAAGGGTAAATAGTAAACAAGACCAAGGGAGGGTCCTTGTACATTGTCTATATTCTTTTGGGTCACATAGCCCTTCCGTTGGGGGTCATATAACCTCTGTTAGCCCCTTGTATCTTTGGCTCTGTATGAAATGGTCCTGTAATAAACAGACTATTGATTATTATTTATCTCATTATTCTCACTGCTGGCTAGCCCACCAACTGCGCTGGCCCCAGTAACTTTCCTCTCTGCATCAATGGTCTAAGGGAAGGTCTGGGAGAACCTCGAAGATTTTGAGGTCAAAACACTTCCCCTCTCAACCTCGGCCCTAACTTTTTCCTTTGTGTGAATGCCCAGGCCCCCTTTTATGTTGGTCTAGACCATCCCAAGGAAGTTTCCAGTTTTATTGCTTCTTGACCTGGCCCCCACTACAGGCCTTTGTTTTCCCACCTCTCAATCCCTCTTTCAAGCTTCCACTTGTAAGGGAACCTAGGTATCAGTCCCTGTTCCAAATGTCCTCTTGGTTAACCACCCTGGTGTCAGCCTTGATTGGCCTCATCCTCCTCCTGACTATAGCCCTAATTGGAGGTCCTTGCATCATTAATCATTTTCTACAGTTTGTCAGTTCCTGAATTCTGTTAAGCTGATGATTGTTAGGGATCTCCATTACCAAACTGTGGACCCCAACCCCCCTGATTTTTAGGTAGTTGTGTCAAAGTTTTGACACGCTTTGTAAAAGAATTGGGGAATGTTGTACTCACCCCTGAATCACCCTCCATCTTGTCTCAGTCTCCACCATTTTGTGCTCCCTTCTTCAAAGAAGTAAAGTCCTGCCACAGAGAATCCCCCATGTGCTGAGAATAACTGCCCAAGGCATATTTCTGGGAAACTGCCCAAGGCGTAGTCACCCACTCTGTTCTAAGAACTTGAAACTTAACCATATTCCATATAAGGCCCTAAACTGAGAATTAACCACTTGCATCCCTCTGCTTTTGCAACTTCCTGCTTTTGTGTAGATCTGACCATTACATTGTGGTTTTTGCCTTTAAATACCCTGGCTCTATTCCTGTTGGCAGCTGTCTGATTAGCGTCTATACTCCTGACAGCTGGGCCCTTATTAAATCCACAGTAAATTCATCCCTGGGTCTCGCCTCACTTCATTTTTGACACAATGAAACACCTCTCCAAAAATCAAACGATATATTGCTTGCAAAATCAAAATGAAATGCAAAAAATTATTTTCAAATGCCATTTTACTACTTCCACTGTAAATTATTCTAAAGCAAGCCCAATTTGGTGCCACAACACATATTGAAGAGTCCTAGTAAGTATAAATGCAAAATTTGCAGGACCTTCTTACCAGTAAGATCTTAAAACTGGTATGAGTTCTGTTAACTTATTTATCTTTTGTAAAGAAACACCTGTCAGCATCAGTTCAATGGACCTGAGTGTGAGAGATTATATAAGGCCTGATGAAAAAACAATACTAAGTTCTGAGCACTCAACATGTAAGAGTCACAGGTCACTACTGTGTTCATAGCCAAGAGCCATACATTTGTATTTGGACAGATAACAACAGCAGATTTAACTTTGAGTGAAACCAGCAGAGAAACACCACATTGATATAGTGCCACAGCTTCTCTGGACACAGCCTCCCTTGTTTCCATATAAAAACATATCTGTTTTTAGAGCAGGATGCTAGGGAACACTATGAGGGGTACAGTGGCCTTCAAAATTCCTCCAAGTTGGAGAGTTCCTGAATCCCCATTGGTGGAACTTTTAATGCCCTAATGGGCCCAGGAACATACATCAGGGCAAACAGCAGCCAATCAGGTTCCAGTCAGTCCATCTGTCCTTCAGTCAATAAATATTTCTTAAATCACTTAGTATGTGCCAGGCTCTGTGCTACCCTGAGAATATGAAGAAGTGTACAACAGTCCATGCTCTCTCAATGAGCTCACAGAGGAATCCACATGCAAAAACAATGTACAAAGAAGAAATACAGAGGAAATACTGAAAATAATGAAGATAAAGAAGGTACATCAGCCACTACCCCTCTCCCCCATTTTCTAAAGCCTAGGTGTGGTCAGGGGCAAACATGCCTGTATGCCTGGGTGCCTCTGGGTCGCTCCTCCCCACCCCTGGCCTGATTTTGTCTACTCATGCCTGGAGGAAAGAGGCTGAGACCCTCCCCCAACTTCCCCACACCATCACTTTCCTCTTCTCCTCTGTGGCTTTACAGGAGTCCCAGCCCTATTTCAGGGCTGGTAGTTTGCAGATGCTACAGCTACAGCTACTGTGTTCTTTCCTTTTTTGGAGCCCAGACCACCTCCTGCCTCGATCTCCCCTTCTGGTTTTTCATAAAGGATATGTCTCCTAACAACCTCAAACTGACCTCAGCTGCCAACATACCCCATCCCTCAGTCCTAGCATCCTGCCCTCAGAAACCTGGGGCCCTGGTCAGCCCCAAGCTTTCCTCCAAGTGGAAGAAACACTAGGCTCCTCCTCCCTTCTCCAGCCTGGGTGATGAGGGTTAAGAGAAAGTAATTATGAGGGGGCCACCATATTCCTCAAGGTTATATAGCTCCCTCCCCTCCATTCTTCCTCCTCCCTTTTCTCTGGCTGGAGCATAGCCCAGCTCCTGTGATCACTGACAATCCCTCCCACCCTTCACCGTCAGTCCTCATTGCTACAGGAAGAAGAGGCAGAAAAGTAAGAGCAGGAGGAGGAAGAAGAGGAGGAGTGAATTCCCCATTCCATATTCTGATTTTTTTTTTTTTAGAGGGCAATTGGGGTTAAGTGACTTGCCCAAGGTCACACGGCTAGTTTTTGTGTGAAGTGTCTGAGGCAGGATTTGATCTCAGGTCCTCCTGACTCCAGGGCTGGTGCCCTATTCACTGTGCAACCTAGCTGCCCCAAACCTGTTCCAGATTCTGTAACAACAGGGGGAAGGTGGGGAGTAATGGGGCTTTTAGGTATCATGAACAGCTGGAGATCTCCCTACCCCTCACTGACTGCCTTTTCTCTCCCCCACCATACCTCTTCCCTCTAGTACTCACCCCTCCCCTATTTGCCCAACAGAAATGGCCAGCTGGGTCCCCCATTCATGCAGCTCAGTCTGATCACGAGTTGGTTTCTCTTTTGGCCAGCATCCCTGAGGGTATTCCTCACCCTGTTTTGTTTTGTTTTGTTTTTGTTGTTTAATTAAAGGGATTATCCCTAGATTCACTTCTTTTTTTAATTTTTTAAAATTTTTAAAAATTTTATTTTTAAAGCAAATTGGCGTTAACTAACTTGCCCAAGGTTACACTGCCCTTGATTCACTTCTTAAAGAGACTTGTTCACTGAAATTGGCTCCTGGAACATATATGGAAAGTATATATTTCTGACTACTGGAATTTCAAACCATGATGAGGTGTTTTTTTGAAAATGAATCCCATCTTATGCTGACCAATGCTAGATCATATTAATTTATTAGTCATGTGTCACTTAGCAACTCACTTAACCCTGTTTCTCTCAGGTTCTCATATGTGAAATGAGCTGCAGAAGGAAATGGGAAACCACTGCTGTATTTTTGCCAAGAAAACCTCAAGTGGGGTCAAGAAAAGTCAGGCAAGACTAAACAACAATTGTTTCCATAGTCACTGATTTATGGTACTGATGTAATAATGACTAAACCCAAAACTTTTCTATCCCCTTAGCCCCCCTCCATAATTACCCTTGAGATACTTCACCTCTTTTTTATTTATTTATTTTTAGTTTTCAACATTTATGTCCACAAGATTTTGAATTAAAACTTTCCCCTGGCTTTCTCCCGGCCCGCCAACTTAATGAACCTTCTGAATATCCATTCCCCAATCTGTTCTCTCTCATATACTCCCTCATACCACTGTAACTTTCTAGTAGGGCAAGATGAATTTCTATACCCCAGTACCTGTATATGCTATTTCCAAGTTGCATCTAAAAATATTTTTTAACATTCATTTTTAACAGTTTTATTTCCAGATTATTTCCCTTCCCTCCTCACCCACTCTCACTGGGCATACATGCCGTTCAGTGAAGGTTGTGCATTTTTAGTTTTGGAAAATGTTTCCCTAGTAATTGTATTGTAAAAGAGTATATTTCCCTCCATTCTCTCCCACCTCCCACTTATTCTGTTTTCTACTTTGACCCTGTCCCTTTTGAAAAGTATTTGCTTCTAACTACCCACTGCCCCATTTTTATCTCCCTTCTATCATCTCCCCTCTTATCCTCTTCCCCCTTAATTTCCTGTAGGGCAAGATACCCAAATGAGTGTGTATGTTATCTCCTCCTTGAGCCAAATTCAATGAGAGTAAGATTGACCCATTTCCTTTCAACTTCCTGCTTTTACCCTCTATTGTAACACTTTTCTCTTATCACTTTTATATGAGATAATTTATCCTATTTTATGTCTCCTTTTCTCCTGCCAATATATTCCTCTCTCATCTCTAAATTTTAATTTTTTTACATATCATCCCTACATAGTCGACTGACCCTGTGCCCTCTGTCTATACGTGTACACTCATATACACACATCCACATATATATATTTATACACAAGCACAACCTTCTATACACACACACACACACACACACACACACACACACATTTTCCCTTCAACTATCCTCATAATGAAAAAAGTCTCATGAGGTACAATTATTGTTTTTCCATGTTAGAATGTAAATTGTTCAAATTTCATAAGTTCTTTATGATTTCTTTTTCTGATTACTTTCTCATGCTTTTCTTGCTTCTTGTACTTGAAAGTCAGATTTTCTGTTTAGCTCTGGTTTTTTCATCAAGAATGCTTGAAAGTCCTCTGTTTCATTGAATGACCATATTTTCCCCTGAAGCATTATACTCAGCTTTGCTGGATACATGATTCTTGGTTTTAAGTCTAGTTCCTTTGACATCTGGAATATCATATTCCAAGCCCTCTAATCACTTAATGTGGAAGCTGCTAAACAATTTCTTCCTTTGAGATAATGTTATTTAAGAATTTTATCTCCTCTTCTGTTAAATTGGGCAGTTTATAGTTTTGTAAGTGTTCTTCCACTTCACAGATTGTTCATTTTGCTAGAATATGATTGGACAAAATAACTCCTAAGCACTGCACTGATTTCATCTTCATTGGTTACTCATTCACTCTGTAAAAGACAGGTTTCCATCCCCCACTGAATTTGTATGTTATATCCTATTTGAGACAAATCCTTTGAGATTAAGGTTCAAGTAATGCTCATCCACTCTCCTCTTTATCCCCATTGTAATAGGGCTCCTTCACCTTTAATTTACCCCATTCTTCCTCTCCCTCACTCTTCTACCAATCCAACCCTCATTCTTATGCCTTAATGTCTTTGTATAATCCCAAGTTTTGTGTTTTGCCTTTCATTCACATTCAACAATAGGTCTCTGCCCAAATACCACTCAATGGGTTTTTGTTTTCATTTTTTTGGGGGGGGCCCTCCAGGCTTATAGTGAATTTAAGTAGAAACTATTTCTCCTTTGGCCAGAAATCCTGAGGGTCTTCCCCTCCCAGTTTGATTTTTTTTCCAATTAAAGGGGACCTCCTTTGAGTCACTTCTTAATGAGGCCATCAAAGTCAATTTATACCCATGCCTTCTATCCATGTATACTCCTTCTAACTGCCCTAATAAAGACTCATTTCTTTTTTTTTTAAACAAATGCTTTATTAACTCTTGTTTTACACCATTCATTTCCACCAGATTTTGAGTTACAATTTTTATCCCCGTTTTTCCCCTACCCACCCTCCCAGAATAGCAGTCCCACAAGATATCGCTTCCTCCATCCTGCTCTCTCCCATATCTTCTCCCTTACCCCCTTTGACTTTTCCATTAGAGCAAGGTGAATCTCTGTGCCCTTATGCCTGTACATCTTATCTCCCAATTACATGCAAAAGAGTATTAATATTAGTATTTGTATATATTTGAAACATTTAATTTTAAGACCTTGAATTTCAGATCCATTCCGTTTCTCCCTTGTCACCCATTCCCTCTGGGAAGATAAGTAATTCAGTACGTGTTGTACATGTATAGCTATGCAAAATATTACCATAGTAGATATATTGTACAAGGCTGCTTATAATTCCCTTCCACACATACCACCCCCCACCTGGTCCATTTCCTACTTGATCCCGTCCCTCTTTTATAGTGGGTACATCCAACCTCCCCTCCCCCAAAGAATGCCCTCCTATCCATCATTCCTCCTCTTATCCCCCTTCTCCCTATTCTGCTGCAGGTTGAGATATCCCATTTAGTATGTATGTCATTCTCTCCCTGAACCAAATTCAAAGAGAAAGTGGTTTTGCCTTTTCCTTCCTATTCTTCCCCTCCCCTGCAGCCACTTCCCCTTGCTTCTTCTACATGAGATAGTTTACCCTACCCTGTCTCTCCCCATCTCCTCTTGCCACTTTCCTTTCTCACCTCATAATTTCATCCCTTAGGTATCACCCCTTCCCCACACATTCATCCTATGCCCTCTATCCATGTATAACTGTAAACATATATACACACATTCATATATGTATTCATGTGACCATATACCCTTCTTCCATTATTTTCATACTGAGAAAAGTTTCATCAGTCACAGTTATTGTTTTTCCATGTAGGAATATAAATAGGTCAACTTTGATAAGTTCCTTTTGATTTCTTTTCCCTGATTACTTTCTCAGGTATCTCTTGCTTCTTGTGTCTGGATGTCAAATTTTCTATTCAACTCTGTTTTTTTCCCTCAAGAATGCTTGAAAGTCCTCTATTCCACTGAATGACCATATTTTCCCCTGAAACAAAATACTCAGTTTTGCTGGGTAGGTGACTCTTGGGTTCAGTCCCAGCTCTTTTGCCCCCTGGAATATCATACTCCATGCCCTTAGATCCCTCAGTGTAGAAGCTGCCAGGTCCTGGGCTAATCTGATTGTGTTTCCACAATATTGAAATTATTTCTTCCTGGCTGCTTGTAGGATTTTCTCCTTGATCTGGGGATTCTGGAACCTGGCTATAATATTCCTGGGAGTTTTCTTTTTGGGATCTTTTTCAGGAGGTGATTGGTGGATTCTTTCAACCTCTATTTTGCCCTCTGGATCTAAAACATCAGGGCAATTTTCCTTGAGAATTTCTTGAAGGGTGATTTCTAGGTTCTTTCTTTGATCATAGCTTTCAGGTAGTCCAATAATTTTTAAATTATCTCTCCTGTATTTATTTTCCAGGTCAGTGGTCTTTCCCATGAGATATTTCACATTGCCTTCTATTCTTTCATTTGTTTGGATCTGCTTAACAACATCTTGATTTCTCATAAACTCACTAATTTCCATTTGCTCCAGTCTAACTCTGAAGGAATGAATCTCCTCAGTGAACTTTTGAAATTCTTTTTCCATCTGGCAAATTCAACTTTTTAAGGCATTCTTCTCCTCATTGCCCTTTTGGGCCTCCTTTGTCATTTGAGTTAGTCTGTTTTTTAAGCTGTTGTTTTCCTCAGTCAGGCTGTTGACCCTCATTTCATACTTTTCCTGCATTCTTCTCATTTCTCTTCCCAATTTTTCCTCCACTTCTCTTATTTGATTTTTAAAGTCCTTCCTAAGGTCATCAACAAGGCCTGCAACCTGCTCATATTTTCCTTTGGGGCTTTTGGAGCAGGATTTCTGACCTCACAGTCCTCTGACTGTTCCATGCTTCGATCCTCTTTGCCCCCAAAATAGGAGTCTAATGTTTCATTTTTCTGTTTATTTTGTTTCCTTTGCCTTTGCATGTTGCCACTTGATTACTTGACTTTTGGGCTTGTTGCCACAGTAGAACTCTGCCACCAGACAGGGGAGTTTCGTCCCGAACATGTGGGGGGACAACTTCCATTTCTGGCAAGCTGGAAACCCTCCCCATGACGTCCCCCCCAGACCAGAATCATGATCCAGGGAGGTTAAAGCAAGAGCGATTATCCCAGAGACTGATCGCTGGATCTCCCTACAGTTCGCAGGCCAGGAGCTGGAGCCGCCACTGAAAACTGCAAAATGACGTGTCTCAGCAGAGGCTTCTAGACCCCAGGGGAGGAAGCCGACACATTCCCCAAATACTGGTCCCAAAATCCATAGGGCACTAACCTCTCACATTGTCCTAGGCATGTCTGTGTTGACCATTCTGAAATCGCCACAGGTGCTGGTGTTCTGGGGTCCATCCAGCTGGCTGCTGGCCCAGCTGCTCTGGTGTTAAAACCACGGCTCCAGTGGATCTTGGCTCAGCTGTCCTTGCTGTGCTCTGCACTGCTGGCTCCCAGAGCACTGCGCTGGCCCTTCCTGCAGGGCTGCTGGGCTGTCCTCCGTTAGCTTCTCTGTGTCGTTCTTTGGGTACTGGGGCTCCAGAAGTTGTTCAGAGTCCCCCTTTACATAGTTTGGAGGTAATCTGGGGGGAGAGAGCCTTGGACATGCTGTTTCTACTCCACCATCTTCAAGGCTCATTTCTTAAGGCTTACAAATATCATTTTCTATGGTAGGGATAGAAACACTTTAACCATATTGAATATTTTATATTTTTACTTTCCTGTTTACCTTTTTATAACTCTGGAGTCTTATATTTGAAAAATCATATTATACCTTCAGCTGTGATCTTTTTAATATGACCATTTGAATGTCCTCTATTTCACTGAATGCCATTTTCCACCCTTGAAAGATTATGTTGAGTTTTATGGATAGTTGATTATATTTTTTCTTTCAGTCTTTACAATTTATTTGTTTAATTTTAGTTTACAAGATTCAGTTCCACAATCCCTGGAATTTCAAATTTTTTCCCCCTTCCTCTGCCCCATGCCCCCAACCAATGGCAGCATGGAATCAAGTATAGGATCCCCAAGTACTTTCACATTAAACATTAGTCAGGTTGTAAAAAAGGATTGAATTAATGGAATAAACAATGAGAAAGAGGAACCAGAACCAAACAAGAAAAAGAAAGAGAGCAGGCAGTTTGCTTCAGGCTGTATTCAAACTCTGTTCTGTCAAGTTCTTTCTAGTTCTTTCTCTGAATGTAGATATCTCCTTCCATTATGAGTCTTTTGGAGTTGCAATGTGTAACCATGCATTGCTGAGGACAGTCCAGTCTATCAAAGCTGGTCATCTCACATACATTGTGTCTATGATTGTGTAGAGAAGTATTCTTGTTCTGCTCTTCCCACTCAGCATCAGTTTGTATAAGCCTCTCCAGATAAATATGAAGTCCCTCTGCAACTCATTCTAGGAGAGAGAAGGGGGGGGGTACCACCTGATTTACTTGAAATCAGGATATTTATAGAAAAACGAAACTAAGTCCTAGAAATGCTTAGGACCTAGCTCAATTCTAATGACTATTGCTCACTATTGAGAATACTTTCACCCATTTCATTCAGAACCTTTTTCATTATTGCTTTTCTTTGAAATCATTTATTTATTTACTTAAAAAGCCATCTGTTTATGTCTGCTCCTAGTTTGTGTCATTCTGAGTTGCCCTTGGTTACATTTTGATAACATTTTGTCCTAATTGCTCTCGACAGTAAATCAACCCCCATTTAGTTAATTCTAACTTTGTTACCACTGAGCTAGTCAATGGACATAAAAATCCCTCTTCACATATGTACCACTTCTCCACATTGTCCCCTAGTGCTATATCTTTAATGCAGAAAAAATGTATATTAAATATTTCAGTATTTATGGAGCCATTCTTTTTCTCAGTTTTTTTCTTAGTGGTATTTATTTTCCTGATAGTGCAATATTTGGGTCAAAGTGTTTAGATATTTTATTAAGTCTAAATTTTATTCCAGAATTTTTGACTCCAATTCCTAAAATTATTATTAATGCAGTAGTAAGCCTGTCTTTCCACAATCCAGTCGACACTGAGTAGTGCATCTTTTTTCCATCTTTGCCAATTTGTTGAGTGTGTTGTTAAACTTCAGGGTTCATAAAATTAGACATTTACTAATTTCTTTCTATATGAGTGAGATTTCCTTCTATATTCTCTTCTGTCCTCTCCTAGATAGCCACCCTTTATAAAATAGAATATAAAATAGTTAAGAGTGAAATTTTATAAAGGAAAATCACCCAAAAATTTGAAAAGATTTGACATTACATACATTAAAAATGGGGGATCTGCTTGATCTAAAGATGAGTCCCATCATCTTGGTCTGGACACAACATCAGATGTTGACCCCACAATCCTGAATAATTGAAAAAAGTCCCTAAAATTCCCATAGTATGTGTTGTGATGTGCTCAAAGCATACTAGATCCTTAACGCTGAAAATTCCTTTAGCATGGACTTTCCCATTCAGCTCTTCTTTAACTCTATGCTTTCACATAAATAGATTAACAGGGATGTCCACAAGGGCATCAGCATGTTTGAATCTGCCCCACAGATGATAATCATAATGATAATTGATAATTTGTACTAAGCTACATGAGGACATAGTAAAAGTAGAAAAACACAATGGTTCATCCACTAACACAGTAAAATCAAAATCAAGCACAGGAGGGGTTACATTTGCATTATGAATATCAACATCTTGGGAAATAAGGACTGATCTGATTCCTTCTAAAGTGATTTCTGGGAGACACTCCCCCTACCCAACCATCTCCACCCAAGGTGAATGGGTGAATGATCGAGAATGGCCCAGTATCTTGTAGAGTAAGCTACTCAGAGCTGAGTAATGATAGTAGTGAGCAGGATCACCATCTGCTTGCCCTCATTTAGGCTCTGGCTCCTCTTCTATTTCCAACCTCATCTGGTTCTAGTTCTGGTTGGGGGGGGGTGGTGTTGAATGCCCAGTTTCTGCATTTGTTGCCACAGTCTTTGCTCTCATTTCTGGTACCCAGACTTCCTCGTTTTCATCTGTGGGGACACACAAATAGCCTGGGCCTCAAAGTATTACCTTAAGTGGACCATACCATTGTCCCTTATCATTTTTCAAGATTACCCATTCAGTAATTACAGTTGCCTGGGGCTGTGGTCTTTTACTATTACTCATTATGTGGTCAGTAACACCCCAGAATTTTTCTGCTGGTGTTTTATTTTTATGATCTAATGTCAAATAATTTATTACATATAGTGACAATTCCAACATTCATCTTGAGGTACCCATGCTCCTAATTCCCCCTTCAGTTTTTGGAGTGCAGTTTTAAGTGTACAGTTTTTTTCTTTCAAAAATAACCAGACCTGTGGGGTTGTAAGGAAGCCCAGGAACATGATGAATACCCCATTGAAGACAGAATTCACCAATGCTTTTTGAGCTGTATGTGGGAGCATTGTCAGTCTTTAATTGTTTTGGAACACCCATAACATCAAAGCATGTAATGAGATGCTCTAGAACACGAGAGGTTTTTTCCCCCAGACATAGCAGTTGTCCATGTAAACCCCAAATATGTGTCCACAGTTACGCACACACACACACACACACACACACACACACACACACACACACACACACACACATATTTCAATCTCCCAAAAACAGAATAATGAGTAACATCAGATAGCCAAATTTCATTGGGTAACCCTCCCTGGGGATTTACACCATTGGGTATAGAGGTACTGTGTAATGCCATGCACAGAAGCTTTCCAGAATAATGCTACTGTGAACAGCTTTTAGGATTCTGATTGCTCAGTATAGTGATCAGTCCATTTATTTCATAACAAATCAAAGCAAAACGTTCACAGGAAATCAAGGTACAGCATTCACAACATTACAACTTAGTACAGAAAATCACAATATAATCTCAAAGTACAATAGTCCAAGTCTTCTACTCATGGGGAAACTGTTAACTCAGTCACTTATCAGTAACAGTCATATAACAGTCACAAGGTAATATTCATAATAGTCTCAAAGTAAAATACTCACTCTTAAGTTAAATCAATCAGTCACTTATCAGTAGTTTCAAAGTACATGGTCAAAGTCTTCCATTCATGGGGCAAAGTCTTGATTAACTCAATCAGTTACTTGTCAGTAACAATATCTCAAAGTACTCAAAGTACAATCAGTCACTTATTCAGCAAAGTCTTACTTAAGTATCATACACAAACACCTCCACCCCTTAGGTCACTAGTAAACTATAATTCCATAATTACTCAGTACCCAAGGAGAGGTCTTTTCTTCATCTTGACTTGCAGCCTGTTCTCAGATTCTCTGGATCCCCTTCCATGGTCCCAGATTCTACCTGGATTCCCCAGACTGTCACCTGGGTTCAATGGCAGACAGCTCCCAGTTCCTTGACTAGCTCTCTGGACAGGTCCTGCTCTACCCTGAAGTTTACATGGTCTGGTCCATGTCAGATCTCTCACCATTTCCACTCCAGGGAATTCAAGGCTCAAACAAGCCACAAACAAACAAGATCTCAGCATCCCAGTCATACTTCAGTCACCTGGGCCCCTGGCTCTTGGCCTCCTCCCTCTTGGCTCCTGTTCAGAAGAAGCTCCACCACCACAAGTTTTCAGGACTCAGATTTCCATTCTTCTGTAGCTGTTCTGACACCAGATCTGGTCGCAAGGAAATTCTGACTGTGCCTCTCTGGGGCTTTTCATATATACACAATATTACCCACTTCCTTCAGCTAACCCCATCCTGTTACATCAGTAACAGGAGACAGGAGTCTTGATCAGACAATGAGGCTGGAAATTTCCTGACATGCTGAAATTCCGAAGTGAGTTTCCTCACACTTTGTAAAGGCTGGCTAACTTCTCCCATGCATCTCATGTTTATATCTGGATCTTGAACAATTCACTTTGGGTCCCATTGTTCCTGATTGATAATGGTGAAGTCTGCCCTGGTGACCAAGATACCCCAAATTCTCCTGCCCCCCCATATATATATATATATGAAGGGTGGGTCTTGAGGTTGTAATGATTTGAGACCACATGACCTCTGGGTTCTGTATTTGAAATATCTATTGTTCCTGTTTTAATTGGATCATGGAACTGCTGGGATTCATAATTTTAACTTTAATCTTATTATAATCTTCCCATTCATTTGATCCACATAGGTTGTAGTGAATTTTATATCCATGTATTCCCTTTCTGAGGTTAATGAAAGTACCCCCATGGCCAGAGAAGGGCTCCTAAAGAGCACTCTTGTCTCCTGGCCTGGATAAATGTTTATGGATGTAACCTCAGGCTGTAAGATAACAGCAGTTACTTCAGAAGGGGAGGGATCCAAATTGGCTTGCACTCCTGAACCTCTGGAGTGCTGAACTGAACATAAGTCCCTGCTGTTTCTTGTGGGCCTGGGACTTGGCCCATGAGGCTGTTTCCCAAATTTCTAAATCAACATTCTGAAGCCCAATGAAAGCCCTTATTACATTTTGATTTTGGTCATAATTCACTATTACTGCCACTCACTTGACATTCCCTTTCGAAATCACACACTTTACCACATTTATAACACTTCTTGTTGTGTCTAGTTGTGGCAGCTTGTGCTTCTGCTACAATTTGTGCTTGAAAGACCATAGACTTTACTTCCATAGAGGTTAGAATAAATTGATCCATGGAGGCATCAGCAGGAAGTGCCAAAAAAGCTTTCTTATGATCTAAGTTGCAATTCCCTCTAGCTATATGTCTTAAAAATTCTTCCAATCCCAGAGTACTTCCTAAGCTACTCTTAGCCACTTGTTGTATTTTGGCCACAAAATCAGGAAATGATTCCTCTAGGGCCTGCATGATATTTGTACAATTTTTTCCTGCTTGACTGGAACCAATTATCTCTTTCCATGCTTGTTTTGCACACTCTTAAATAGTATTCTATACTGCCACTGAATAGTCCATTCGTGTGTTAGGTAATATATTACCTGTCTATCACCCAAAAGCATGGAAATACTGGGTGTGGTAGGTCCCTCTGCCAATATAAGATCATATAGTATGCTATGACATGTTCCCTTATAATTGTACTCCCATTGTAAGTAGCCCCCTGTGGATGGGCATATTTTAGCTATTTGCCTCCAATCATACTGTGTGAAAGCTGTGGCTGCTAAATTTTCTAATAATGATCCGATATAAGAAGCTGTTGCCCCATACTCCTGTACAGCTTTTTTCACCTCCTTAAGATCTTTTATATTTAATTTTGCCATGTCCTGTTGTCCTGGGCTTCTACTACAACAGGGTATGCTAACAAATTACAGGCTTTAAATCCCATTTCTCTTAATGTCTGTCCTTCCTCTTTTATAAGGTTTTGAAAAGATATATATCATTCTGAAACTATGGTGGGACTGCCATTAGGCTTCCCAGATTTTTTCAGTTCCCCATGAGGGATTATACAGTGGACATGGACTGAGGTTAAGAGGTTTGGTTATTTTCTAGGGGTCTTTTTCACAGAAATTCAGGAGGTGTGGTATCTTCTTTATCACTGCCATTGCTCTCACCCATGACAGTCAATATTTCTTCAAGACCTGTTCTGTCTGCAAGACATACTTTAATGACTTATAAATTGCAAATATGGAACCAGTCACTCTCCTGCCCATTCTCCTTAAAATAATTGACTAAAGCCTCTCTCACTGCTTCCCAATCAGGTCCTCTAATCTGGGAGCCACTAGGGAGCCATGGCACTACCTTATAGACTCTTTAATTATTTTTCTTTCAGAACCTGTTTCTTAAACTGAAATCCTTCTAACACACTATAAGATGTAATATTCTCAGGTCTTTTCCTTTATCTTCTAAGCCCTTCATTAAGCTTCCTCCCATACTATGTCTCTGTCAGCTCTGATTATGAAAAATGAAAATTGAGCAAGCTGATGAATGCCTTTCTTAGAGCCTTCCCTATACTTTGAAAGAAATCCGTTGTCCCTCAGATTTCTTACAGGCCTGTTTCCTTCGAAAAATCCTAGGGATCTATTGGTAGAGACTCAACAGTAGTCCTGCTGCCCTGAGTTGTGGGTGCCATTTACTGTAGCCAGCACAGTTGGTGGGCTAGCTAGCAGTGAGAATAATGAGATGGGGGTGTAATCAATAGTCTGTTTATTACAGGACCATTTCATACAGTGCCAAAGATACAAGGGGTTCACAGAGTTTATATGGCTCCCTGCAGAAAGTCTACATGACCCAAAGAAATGCAGACAATGTACAAGGACCCTCCCTTGGTCTTGTTTACTATTTACCCTTGCTTAAGGTCAGTTATTTATTAGGGCAATATGATAGGCCCACATCCGGAGGCATAAACAAAAATTTTACATGCCCTCATGCTCATCTGCCCTGTAACCTTGCAGATAATTGTATAGGGGAGGGCAACATTCTGTTAGCAGGGCCAGAGAACACTCAAAAGTTCTCTATAGAAAGTGACAACAGAAATGCACCAGTAGAGAGTACTTGGTCCCCCTTTCTAATAATCCAGTTGTTTTTTGACATGGAAAAAAGGGCACAATAACATCATGAGGAAACACAGGAAAATCTTGACTAAAAAATCTGGTCCTGGGTCCATCTTCCACTTGTCAGGGGCAGCTAATTTCACAGGAGCGTGGTGGAGCCAGGCAGGTATAGAGTTCACTTTGACAGGATCTGATGGTGGTACAGGCAAGGTATCTCCAGCTGATTTCAGGACCCCCCCTTGGTGTCTTGCAATCCCTGTAGGAACTTAATTAAGGTAGAATTAGTAGCCTCAGCTCATGACTCTTCTGCAATCACTGGGAGGATGGGTGGAGGCCATCCAAACATAATTTCAAAGGGAAAAATCCTAATTCAGTTGAGGGTGCACCTGCCTTTGTTCCTAGGACTAATTTATTGAGGAACTCCTTCAGGGTCCTGTTGATCCTCTCCTCTTGGCCTAAGCTCTGCAGTCAGTAGGCATAAAAGCTAGCCCATTATCAGAACCCAACCCAATCCATCAGAAGGGAAACAGGGGAAGGAGTTTGTTCAGAATTTTCTTACCTACCACTAGCACCTTGTGACAGTACTTAACAGAATATTGGGGAATAAAGTACCTGTCTCTCAAGAGTAAGCTCATTTTCATACTTTTACTCCAAAATGAGTGATTTGATGGACTCCCTCCCTCCCCAATCCTTGTGGAAATTCTCCTATCCTATCTGGGAAGTTCCACCAGCCTGACTGGTCCTCCTCATTTTTTTTTTTTTGTTTTTTGTTTTTTGTTTTTTTTCTCTTTAGCCAAGGAATCATCTGAGTGTGAGTAAATTGGAATGGGCTGGGTGGAAGGAGGTGCTGGGAAAAGGGCCAGGCTGGAGATGCTCAATTTCCAATAGCCTCTGGGGATGATGGCTAGACAGGAAGGGATCTGGGGACAGCTCCATTAGGATTCCATTATTTCCCCTTCAAAAAGTTGAGACCCAAAATCATTTGGGAGAAGGGACAAAGGTGGCAGCTTCTGTAGTTTCTGCAGGCTGAAAAAGAGGAGTGGAGCTGTCCCAGTTTTACTGGATCCTGAGGAGCAAGTTAAGTGAAAACAACCACAGATCACATTCAGGGGATAATAGGTACCCACTCCTTGCTGCCAACTGTAGGTAAATTGGACTGTAATCTGAGAGACACAAAGCTGACAATATAATTAATAAAGACAATAAAGTTCAACATACAGGGTCCAAGATAAAAGGAGAAAGACAGATATATCTAGTAACAGGCAGTTGACTAGTCTAAGTACAGTTTTACTAAACTATTTAGGCTATAGAAAGGAATATATTTCTCAGCTGAATAATTCATATCTAACACACACCCACTTTAGTAGCTCAGATTTATCCCAGCCTCAGAATAAGTGATAATGAATAATTTGTGTTTGTACTTTTGTTTCAAAAACTTCTTTTCCCTCTGTCTAATTGTTACCATGTCATTCAGAAAAAAAAATTCTATTCCGGGGACTAAACCTTTTACTTGAGTATTCAGGTAGGCAGATGACAAGCCTTGTGTATTAATTTGCCCAGTTGTTTGGGATACAGAATGACTACACATTCAGACTGAGAACAGTAAAATTTGACATACCTGCATTATACTTTTACTCTCTTTCACTGAGCAGTTGCTCTAATTAGAGAAATCTGTCATAAAAGGAAAAAGCAGGGACATGCCAGATAAGACAGGATAAAATATCCTTACCTATGTTTGAATTCAGATAAGAGTCACTTTAAACACATCTCATAGCCAGACTCATGAATAGCCAGGTGGAAAACATTCTTTTTCAAAGGAAGATGATGGTGAAACTGAGCCAGGAGGTTCTCATTTTAGGTGGAGGCTAAAATTGTCCCAAAAGCAAACCTTCACCTTTAGCGGGATTACCTTTGAGCAGATTGTGGCATTACTCTCTGATACTGGTTTAATGCAGACAGCTATATTTAAATTCAAACTAAAAATAAAGCTAGTTGTATTACCAGTGACTTTTACCTCACCATCACAGCTTGGAGCTTGATATAATTGCTTTTGTAATTGCAATAAGCAATAAAAGTTTACCATGACTTACATACATAAGAGATTTCATTCTCAGTAAGTCAGGTTCATTGCTTAGGAACTCCATAACCCAAACAAGCTTTTAGTATCTCCCTGGAGCTGATGACCTTGCCCACCAGATGGCTTCTAGGGTATCTGGCAAGTTAACAAATAAGGAGAAATCAATAGGGACCCCAATGAAGGGGCTTATCCTCCTGTCAACCCTATGATATTCTTCTTCTGTACTGATGAAAGCCACGTATTTCTGCATGGCAAGTCCTTTATTTTAATACTGATTTTTTTCCTTGTCAGGATGTCTTTCAGGTTCCCATATTTTATTTTAAGGATCCCAGTATATGAGAGCTGGCACATGTGAACTCTGGTTACCTGCTATAGCCCTACACTGGAGGTGACCTTGGACCTCTTCCTAAGGAGGGGAGTAGGGAGTGTCTACCCTTAGAGCTGCTGGGGGTTTAGCTTTGAATTTTAACATTATAACAATAATCGCAAATAATTTATTTAACAATGTTACAATTTTCATAAGAGTCAACTTGTTTTAGCTTCTAAGAAAGGATTAGTAGAACTTAACAAAATTATATACCTAATTTTAAACAAATTTTTCCACTGTCTTAGCTTTAACTAAATTCAGACCAAAAGTTGCTTTTTCTAACTTCATTTCTGGCTCATAATGGTCACACAAGTTTTACAATATACAGTGTAGAAATACTATAATATAAACAGTGAAATGACAGTAATTGCATTTCCAAATCACATATAAAAATTATTGATAGAAAATTGGGCTCACCAAATGTAGAGGCCAGTTGACTTCTGACCTCATTTTTCTCCTCTCCTTTTCTCATCTCCCCACAGTAGCAGACCCTGGTTGTGGGGATGGTCGTTTTGGGCAGGAAGGAGAAAGAGGGCATCACTCCTTGTGTGGGAATGCTTGGCTCTGGGGCTAACCTAGAGGAGTGGGCTTCAGGCTCCCCAGGGACCTAGGGCTGTTGCTAGTGGGGGCCCATTGTAGCTGCTGTGCCTCCCTGACTTGTTCTTTTCACCAGGTGGGAGAGGTTAATTCAAACCCCCTATTATTCTTCTAACAGCAGCCTTAGCATGGTCAGAGCAAGCAGGGACAAGAGGGTGAAGGAACTTAATGGTTCTAACCTCTCACTATATCCACAGCTCAGTCAGAGAGGCAATGACAGGGGGAGGTTACTGTAGCCCTATCTGGGAAGAACTGGGACCACAAGAAAGAAAATCTTGGCAGTTCTAACTTGTAATTGTGGCTCCACTCTGGTCAGAGCTGGATCACAGTGAGAAGGCACAGTAGCCCTAGCCTCATCAGAGGTAGGACTACAGCGAGGAGAAACTTAGTGGATTTTTTTGACCTTTTGCTCAAGTATACTTAACTTAGGTGTTCACTCTTAGAACCTTCTTTGAAAAGGAAAGCTTTGATTCTGCCAGTCAAGGTGAGTGGGACTCTGGAAAAGATCCTAGTCCCCTCTATTCCATACTGAGGAATTCAAAGTTTCATATCTGAGGCACCTCGTTTTCAGATCTATGCATTTTCCAATTTATTTAGTGCCAAATAATAACCAAAATGAATTCAATTACCTGGATGTATATTCCCAATGATATTGCACAGTTCTCTTTTTATGACACAGGAAAGGGTTAAGTGCTAATCCTATACCAAAGTATAGCTTTGAAACCTGCTTCTCTTTGATCAGTGAAGTGATCCCTTTTCTCTTTGATAGATCTTAGGGGAGAAGTTTCCCCTTTCACATTTTTCCATTTGTCTTTCTACCTCCCAAGCTTTGGCTGGAGTCCAAAAGGGTAGAAAATTTTTTTTTTGCTGCCAACCTTTCTCTAAAAGATCATCAATCTTTCTAGCCCAGGTACAGGGTCTTTTCTGACTGGCTGTGTTTTGACTCTTACATGGTGGCTGACTCAAGGATTTTTTTTTTTCATAGACACAGAGCAGAGGGGACAGATACTGAAAGACAGACAGATATAGACAAAACAGATACAGAGTGCTCAAAACACCTAGAGGAGGAGATATATGACATGAACAGGAGGGAATTCCCAACAGGAACAAGAGGGGAATTCCCACAGAACATACATATACAAACAGAAAATGCACATTGACAGAGAGTGCTCAAAGCACCTAGACCAGAAGACATAGAACATACACAGAATCCAGAACAGAAACCAGGAATGGGTGGAGACCTGATGTGTTGGGAGCACCCAACAGAATGGTGTGTTCCCACTGACCAGTCAGCTGCTTCCAGCCCAGTTCCCCACCAGAACCAGAAGGGAATGCACACCAGAACCAGAAAAAGAAAGCTGACTTACCTCCACAGGTCTCAAAACACAAGTGTCCGAATAAGGGCAGGTCAGCTTCGAGGGGTGGGTTAGTTCTCCTCCAACTTGAGTCCAGGGCCCTGGTACATCTCAGGGGCTGGGTCCCCTGGAAGTCAGGGCCAGCAGATGCATGCCTTCCAAGGATGAGGCCCTTCCTGGTCTGGTTCTTGGGGAGTGCCAAGGGACGCTCCCTAATCTCGCTGGAACCTCCAGAAATGTTGTGCAGAAAATGAAGTGAGGCAAGACCCAGGGCTGAATTTAATGTGGATTTAATGAGGGCCCAGCTCGCAGGAGTATATGCTCAAATCAGACAGCTGCCAACATGGGTAGAGCCAGGGTATTTAAAGACAAAAATCACAAAGTAATGGTCATATTTATACAAAAGCAGGAAGTTGCAGAAGCAGAGGAATGCAAGTGGTTGATTCTCAGTTTAGGGCCTTGTATGCAACATGGTTAAGCTTCAGTTTCCTAAAACAAGGTGGGTGACTATGCTTTTGGCAGTTAGTCTCAGCATGAGCGGGGAATTCTCTGTGGTGGGGCCTTACATCTGTGAAGAAGGGAGCACAAAATGGTGTGGACTGAGACAAGATGGAAGGTGATTTGGGGTTGGTTACAAAAGTTTGTGCCTGCCTCTTTATTAATGATATTAATAGTAATAGCAGCTCTTTTCATGGTTGCAAAGAATTGGACATTAAAGGGGTGCCCATCAATTGATGAATGGCTAAACAAGTTGTGGTCTATGAATGTAATGGAATATTATTGCTCTATAAGAAACGAGGAGGAGACGGGTTTCATATTTACCTGGAGAGGCTTATACAAACTGATGCTGAGTGAGTAGAGTAGAATCAGGAGAAATTTGTATACCATCACAGAAACAACATATGTGTGATGACCAGCTACGACAGACTGGACTCTTTTCAGCAATGCAGTGACATAAGTCAATCCTGAAAGACTCATGAAGGAGAGAAATGCGTCTTCCAGAGATATAACTAGAAAGAACAGAGTTTGAATCCTGCTGGAAGCAAACTAATTGATTTTTTCTTTTCATTGTTTGGTTTTATTTCTTCTTTACCATTTTTCATCCCACCTAGTACAATACGCCTTTGTAATTGGACTAATGTCTAATATGAATGTATTTGCAGATCCTACACTGGACAATAGGGGATGGGGGAGGGAGGGAAAGGAAAATTGAAAATCAAGGATCTATGGAATTGAATCTTGTTAACTAAAAATAAACTAATAAATTAATAAAAAGAAATGTTGTGCCTGGCAATAAAGGAGTAGCATCTCTAGACAGTCAGTTTATGTCCTGCTGATGGAATTTAATTTGCTCCTTTTGGAATGGGTCAATGCCAGAATTCCACGTGGTTCTGACAACAATGACAATCATTAAAGATAGTACTGGTGATGATGACAATGATGATGATGATGATTATAATGATGACAACAGCAATGACGATGACAATGTACACTCGACAATGGACAACAGACGATGATGATAATGGTGGTGGTGATGGTCATTTCTGTTCAATTTTCCTTTTATTGGCCATGCCCAAACATTTACTATTCAGTGAGATGAATACCAATATAGACCACACATGAAAGGGAAGTTTTCTGGTCAAAGTAACAAGATCAGAAATCTAAAAACACATTAGACCAAATTGTCAAAGAGGTACAAAAATTCAGTGAGTAGAAGAATACCTTCAAAAACAGAACTGACCAAATGGAAATAGAGGCCATAAAAATTCACTGAAGAAAAACCTCCTTATGAAGTACAACTGACCACAAGAAAAAGGAGGTATAAATGATCACCAAAGAAAATAATACCTTAAAAATTAGAATTGAGCTAATGGAAGCTAATGACATCATAGGAAATCAAGAAGCAATATAACATAACTAAAAGAATGAAAAAGAATAGAAGTTAACCTGAAATATCTTGTGGGAAAAACAAGCGACTTGGAAAAGAGATCCAGCAGAGATAATTTGAAAATTACTGTACTACTTGAAAACTATGAACACACCCCAAAAATATATTTTAAAAAACCCTGCACATCATGTTTCAAAGTAATTATCAAGGAACTCTATCCTTATATTCTGGAACTAGAGGAACCAGAAATAGAACAAATCTACTAGTCACCTCCTGAAGAGATCCAAAAATAAAACTCCCTGGAATTGTATACCTAACTTCCAGAGCTCCCAAATTAAGGAGAAAATATTTCAAGCAGCCATAAAGAACCAATTCAAGTATCATGGAGACATAGGATGACATATGATTTAGCAGCTTCAACATCAAAAATTTGGATGGCTTAGAATATGATATTGTAGAGGGCAAAGGAGGTAGGATTACAACTAAGAATCACCTACCCAGAAGAAATGAGTATGATCCTTCAGGGGAAAAATGGACATTCAATGAAACAGAGGACTTTCAAGCATTCTTCATGAAAAGACCAATGCTGAATGGAAAACCTGACTTTCAAATATAACACTGGAGAGAAGCATAAAAAGGTAAACAAGAAAGTGAAAGCATAATAGACTTAATGAGGTTAAATAATTTACTTTCCTACACTGGAAGAGAATACATGTAACTTAGAAGAAATTTCTCATTATTGGGCAATTAGAAGGAGTGTATATATATATATATATATATATATATATATATGTACTCCATATATATGTGTGTGTGTGTGTGTGTATGTGTATATATATGTGTGTGTGTATATATATGTATATATATAGATATATATAAATAGCAGACAGAGATGTGATGTGAATATGAAGAGATGATAATTAAAACAAAATTAAAGGGTGAGAAAGAGGAAAATATTGAGAGTAGGAAAAGGGAGAGGTAGATTGGGATAAATTATCTCATGTAAAATAGGCATTTGATTTTACAGTGGAGATGAAGATGGAGGAGGTGGAGTGCAACACTTGTTAGTAAGAAGCAAAACACTTTTGAGGGAGGGGAGGAATGGACCGAGAGAGAGAGAGAGAGAGAGAGAGAGAGAGAGAGAGAGAGAATAAAAAAAACAGGGGTGAAATAGGATGGAGAGAAACACAAATGGCAATCATTACTTTGAACAGTTTTGCCAAGTCAAATTCCTGTGATAATGACTTCATTTATCACATCTATAGAAAATTGAGTCAAGTTTTTAAAAATTGGAAACATTCTCCAACTGAAAAATAACCAAAACTAAGGAACAGTCCATTTGCCATATGCAAAAATCATCTAAATTACTAGTGATTGGCAAAAGGCAAACTCAAAAATTCTGAGGCACTAACTCACACATACTGGATTGGCTAATAGGACAGAAAATGAAAAATGGCAAATTTCAGAGGGGATGGGGGATAAATTGAGACTTTAATGCACTGATGGTAGAGTTGTGAAATGATTCAAACATTTTGTAGAGCAATTTGGAATTATGCCCAAAGGGCTATAAAACAGGCCTACCACTACTACTATATATGCATCCTAAAAGAAAAAAATGTAAACAGATCAACATAATTATAGCAGCTCTTTTCTGGAGGCAAAGCATTGGAAATTGAGCGATTAGCCCATTAATTGTGAATGAATAAACAAGTTGTGATATATGATTTTGATGGAATACTGTTATGCTGTAAGAAATGATGATTGGATGCTCTCAGAAAAAACTAGAAAGACATGCCTGACCTAATATAAAGTGAAAGGAATAAAACCAGGAGAACAGTGTATGTAGGAACAGCTATTTTATAAGATGAGCAGCTGTGGAGGCCTTAGCTATTACCAGCAATAGAAATATCCAAGACATCTCTGAGGGACTTATAAGGAAAACAGCTATCCATCCCTAGAGAAAGAAGCAGTGGGGTCTGAATACAAATCAAAGCATAGTCTTTTGCTTTCCTTATTTTTCTTGAAGGTTTTTCTATGATTTCTTTTATAATTATATTTTGCATGAATATAAATGTATAACCTATATCAAATAACTTGCTGGCTCAGTGGGGTAGGTGCAGTTGGGAGGGAGGAAGGAAGAAACTCAAAATTTTAATAATGGATGTTAAAAATTGTCTTTACATGTAACTGGGGAAAAATAAAATTTTAAATGAATATTTTCAAAGCCCCCAACATAAGTAGGCCATGCTGCAGACCCTTTACATAATGTGAATTTACCCATGGATCTGGAAAAGGGCAGTACATAGGCAGAAAGGAGAGCACACCTCTGTGGAGGAGGAGTGGGTACATGGTTGCAAGACACACTGGTGTTGTACAAACAGTAACAAAAGCAGGAGGGGCAATGCATGGCTGGTGGGGACAGCCATATGAGGGCTGACTGAAACTGAAAGGAATAATACACAGGCAGGCAGACACTTGCAGGCTGGACATGGAAACTTTTAGGAGAGAACAGGCCACATGCAGTGGGGATCAGGGACAGACACACAGTACCCCAACCTGGAGGGACAAAAATACTAAAATGGAGAGAACAAACTCTCAGGTGGGTGGTGAGACATAAACCAAGGTCTCTTCTCTCAGCACTGGAGGTCTCAAGTCAAGCCTTGGTACAGCAGTGGTGGTGGTTGTCTCTCTGCAAGGTCTGTCCTTTTGCTTTCACTTGGAGGATTTCCTTTAGTTCTTCTTTTTTTTGGGGGGTGGGAGGGGTGTCCACAAAGAGCAAGTTGAGGTTGAGGTTGAGGAGCAGGGCTGTTTTGTTTCTTTTTGTAAAAAAAAGACTTCATAAAGGATTCCTTAAAAAAAGTCTAATTTGCATGATGTCAATTTACATAAAGCAAAATCTATCCATATTACTTTCTATCCCCATTCAGGTTCCTTCAGAGCTGGTTAATATCTAACTTTTCTAAAATTCTTTTACTTTTCTAAAGTTCTTTTTTATTCATTTTCTGGATAGATTTTTTTGCTCTTGGAGGGAAATGTTGAGGTCCCCCAAAATTTACTTTCTATTTCTTCCTGTAAATCATTTAACTTTCCTTTAAGGATGTCAATCCTTTGTTTTAAGATGAAACAGTATTTCCTTTGGGCTCTCGCTTCCACCTCCTCCAAATCATGTAAAAGGTGACTGAACAAACTTTGGAACTAGAGAACCCACAAAATGACACAGAGAAGCTAACTTCCCACTGAGGACAGCCCAGGAGGAAATGAAGTGCTCTCGGAGCTGACCCTAGCCCCTTACAAGCCAGAGGTCTGAGGCCCAGGGCAGCCACAGCCAGCTGCCAGTTGGAGGGATTTCAGATCACCAGCAGCTGTGGCTGTTTCCAGAATTATCAACCCATAGATGCTAAGGACAAAGTGAGATGTCAATGGAATGTGGACTTTGGTATCCAGTAGCTGGGGAGTGTAGTCAGCCTTTGCCCCTAGTGTGAGAAGTGGCTGAGGTGCATCCTCCACAGCCAAGTGGCTGTTTCAGCTCCTGGAATGCAGATTGTAGGGGGTCCAAGGAACCAGTATGAGGGGTAATCTCTTTTGCTTTAACCTTTGAGGATCTGGATCACTGTCTAGGGTGTATGTCCTTGGCTGTGCAACCAGCTTGCCAGAGCATGTGGAGGCTTCAGAGAGGGCACCCAATTAATACCTCCAGCAGCTCCCAGAGGTTGGGACTAATCTCCCCCATCTGGTAGCAAAGTCCTACTGTCGCAAAAAGCCCCAAAAGTTAAGTAATTGAGTAACAACATAAGCAAATGAGGGAAGCAAAGGAAGCAGAGCAACCCAGCTTTACACTCATTTATATGTTTATATACGAGGGTATATGGGCATATGAATACATATGTGAATATGTGTATATCATGTGAACACGAATACAAAGATAGAGGGCACAGGATGAATGTAATAGGAAGGGATGATACTTAAAAGGTGAAAATAAGAGGTGAGAGAGGAATATAATGAGAGAAGATGGGGAGAGACAGATTGGGTTAAACTATCTCATATGGAAGAGGCAAGGGAAAATGGTCACAATGGAGGGGAAGAACAGGAGGGCAAAAGGGAATGGGTCAACCTTATTCTCACTGAATTTGGGTTAGGGAAGGAATGACATACATACTAAATAGGGTATCTTAAGCTACAGGAGAGTAGGGGGGAAGGAAATGAGAGGGGGGATTATGGAAGGGAGGGCAGCCTGTGGGGGAAAGGAGTTTTAAGCACCCACTTTTGAAAAGGGACAGGATCAAAGCAGAGAATAGAACAAGTGGGAGGTGCGATAGGAGGGAGGGAAATATATCTTTTACAATATATCCACTGTGGAAATGTATTGCATAGCTACACATATACAACCTATACTGAATTGCTTCTCTTCCCAGTAAGGCTATGTGACAAGGGAGGAAGGGAATGAACCTGGAATTTAAAGATTGAAAATCAAATGTTAAATATGTGTGTGTGTGTGTGTGTGTGTGTGTGTGTATATGTATATATATATATATATACATACATACTCTTAATAACATTATTTTACATGTAAGATATACAGGCACTGGGGCATAGAGATCCACTGTGCCCTATTGGAAAGTCAGAGGGGGTATGGGAGAAGATATGGGGGAGAGCAGATTGGAGGAGGGCATATCCAGGGGGATCCCTATTTTGAGGTGGTGGGTAGGGGAAAAATGGAGAGAAAATTTGTAACTCAAAATCTTGTGGAAATGAATGATGTAACTAGAAATTAATGAAGCATTTGATAAAAAAGAATTTCAATCAAATATCAAGTTTTAGAAATAGATGTTTACTGCTGATATTACTTCATTGTCTGTCATTCCTTTGAACAAGAGGTAGTTTCCTTGATTACCTCTTTTAACAAGGCTAGTTTTACTTTCACTTTCTGCTCTATTCCCCTGTTTCCTCTGTGGTTTTCTCTTTGTTTTAAGTGTGTTTCTTACAAAACAACAAAAACAAGCACACATGGGTGAGTCCCAGTTTCTAATTTGTTTTGCAATCTGCTTCCATTTTATGAGTGTGTTCATCCCATTCACACTTAGGATTACTGACTATCTTGTTCCTCCTCTAATTTCTGTTTTACCTGTGACTGATGTATTCTTTTATCAGGCCACCCTTTTATCACCACTTTTTCTTTCCTTTCACCATCTTCTTACTTACCTCAAATACAAGATAGTTTTTTTTGACCAATTGAGTCAGCATATATGTGTGTACACACACACACACACACACACACACACACACACACATACACAAAGATGTTGATATTTCCCTTTTTGAACAAATAGAGATGTGAATGAAGTTCAAGCATTGGCCATTCTGCCCCTACCATATTCCACTTTAGGTTTAATGCTCTGCCTTGTAAACCTAGTTTATGTGTGCTTGTTTCTACCATGTATTCTCTCCCCTCTGCTTTCTCCTAGGGCATACATATTTCTCACCTGTCTATGTGTACATCATCCCAACTTAATTGGCTCAGTCCTAAAACTTCTTTATATGGAGAATCCTTCTACATCCTCTGATAATGAAAACATTTTAGAAGACAGTGTGTATCATCTTCTCTTATAGATAAGTTTAACCTTATTGAGTTACTTATATTTTCTTCTTCATATTTACCTTTTAATGCTGCTTTTGAGTCTTGTATTTGAAAATACTATTTTCTCTTCATCTCTTGTCTTTTCAACAGGAATGTTTCAGTGGCTTCTATTTCATTAAATATCCATTTTCCCTCCATGTGTTTCAGAAAGAAGAAGCCTGTAGTAACTGGAATGTTCCCAGGGCCAGTGTCTTCAGCCCCAATGTCTTGTCTGCTGAGTGTTCTGAGGGTAGATGTGATTCCTCAGTGAGCAATCCTATAGCACCCAGTGTAAGAAAGAGACTGGAAAGCCTGTCTGGGTAAAGAAACCCAACCTTCATTAAGAGAAACAAAGGTGGGGTTACAGACTGCACTGGGCAGACTATAGACCCCACCATTGTTTCTCTGAAATGTTGATTTCTTTGCTCAGAAAGGCTACCCAGCTTCTTTCTTACACTGGAATCTTCCCAGAGACACTGTCTTCCACCACAAATATCTTTGCCTCTGAGTGTTCAGAGAGTAGAAGTTCTTTGACAGAAGTGATCCTGAAGTAAAGGGAGTCTTCCCAGAGAGACTGTGTCCCACCACAAATATCTTTGCCTCTGAGTGTTCAGAGAATAGAAGTGCTTTGACAGAAAGTGATCCCGCAGTAACAGGAGTGTTCCCAGAGAGACTCTCTCCCACCACAAATATTTTTGTCCTCCATGTGTTCAGAGACTAGAAGTGCTTTGACCGAAGCGATCCTGTAGTAACAGGAGTGTTCTCAGAGAGACTTATCTTCCACCAGAAATTATCTTTGCCTCTGAGTGTTCAGAGAGTAGGAGTGCTTTGACAGAAAGTGATCCTGCAGTAACAGGAGTGTTCCCAGAGAGACTCTCTCCCACCACAAATATTTTTGTCCTCCATGTGTTCAGAGATTAGAAGTGCTTTGACGGAAGTGATCCTGTAGTAACAGGAGTGTTCTCAGAGAGACTTATCTTCCACCACAAATTATCTTTGCCTCCGAGTGTTCAGAGAGTAGGAGTGCTTTGACAGAAAGTGATCCTGCAGTAACAGGAGTGTTCCCAGAGAGACTCTCTCCCACCACAAATATTTTTGTCCTCCATGTGTTCAGAGACTAGAAGTGCTTTGACCGAAGTGATCCTGTAGTAACAGGAGTGTTCTCAGAGAGACTTATCTTCCACCACAAATTATCTTTGCCTCCGAGTGTTCAGAGAGTAGGAGTGCTTTGACAGAAAGTGATCCCGCAGTAACAGGAGTGTTCCCAGAGAGACTCTCTCCCACCACAAATATTTTTGTCCTCCATGTGTTCAGAGACTAGAAGTGCTTTGACAGAAAGTGATCCTACAGTAACAGCAGTGTTCTCAGAGAGACTATCTTCCACAACAAATTATCTTTGCCTCCGAGTGTTCAGAGAGTAGGAGTGCTTTGACAGAAAGTGATCCTATAGTAACGGGAGTGTTCCCAGAGAGACTCTCTCCCAACACAAATGTCTTTTCATCTGTATACCATATAGTTGTGTTGACTGTTTTTCCCTCCTAAAACAAAAAATAATATCATTTGTCACGTGGCATAGCTCTCAGGGAGGAAAAGGAGAGGGAGGGATACATGGGTTACCAAGATATAAGATACAATTAAGATCAATATGTTTTCAAATGAGGTCAAGAATCTAAAGAGTATTGAGGCAGAGGTGGGGACAAGGAAAGAAAGGGGTTTTAGACGTGAAGAGTGATTCCTTCCACCTCTGCAGCCTCAGGATGGGGCTTGGCTTGAGACCCCCAGTGCTGAGACAGGTGACCTTTGGTTGTTCTATCCATTTATCCCACGTCTGTCTTTCATCCATCCACAGTCAGGTACCAGGTATCTCTCCTCAGCCCATGTCCTCAGCCTGTCCTCTTCTGTGTGTGGCCTTGTCTGACCTCCAAGTGTCTGTGATCCCTGTATTCTTCCTCTCAGTTCTGGCCAGGCCATCATGTTTCTGGTCCGTACACCCACCTGATGCTCTTCCTGCTCTTTCTTCTCATTCCTGGGACCCCAGATGTCCTTGAAACATCTTCAGAACCTACCCTTCACAGGAGCTTGACTTGCTTCCTGCCTCCCTCCCTCCCTTGTAGCCAGGTCTTCAGGCAAATTCACATTGCTTTGAAATCATTCTTCTTAGGTTTGCTCAGCAGGTCACTTACACAGTGAGAGAACTGTTTGTAGTTGATTAAAAAAAGTAAAAACGGATAGCATAAGTGGAAAGCAGTTTGGCAAGAATTTGATAGGGAATCAGCACCTCCCAGCATGTATCAAATTAAAGTGTAAGGGCATAAGTGACTTAGATGTGATAGATACTATAATAAAGTGATCAATGATGAAAATAATAAATGAGAGATATAAATATAATCATTAATAATCACTCTACCTTAGCCCTACAAGTCACTAATTTATTCATTCTATAGCTACAGATTAAGCTCCTCCTATGTGTTGGGCACATAGGAAGATAAGTGGCCTCATTTAGCAATCAGCAAACATTTCTTAAACATTTCTCACATAGCAGGGATACTGCAAGGTTCTTTAGATGCAAACCCTATAAAGGACATAGTTCTGATGAGAAATGGCCTTGAAAACAATTTGCATCCAGACAATGACCTCGACAACAACTTGTATCCAGAGACCCTGAACTTACCAATCATGCCCCAGCCCCTAACTAATAAAGGACCACAAATCCAAGCAGCACCTACCCTTGCTATACCCATAGTATTCTTAGAGCTAATTAACATGCAGCCTTTTCCATGAGTCATTCCTAGAAACCCTTGCCCCCTAAAAGAACCACGTTTGCCCCACTACTGCGGTTACTCCTGCCTCCTTAAGGAGGAAAGCCCACTGGATGCATTAACCTCAAAATAAATGCACTTGCTCCATGAGAAGAAAGCCTTAACAAATGCTTTCAAGATGACAGCACAACACCTGCCTCTCCCCACCCCCAGGAGTTTCTAACCACTAGAAGCTTACATTCTAATGAGACAGAAAATACATAAAAGAATACTGAGAATAAATACAAATATAGACAAAGTACAAAGCTGCCTGGTAGCAAAGTCACTAGCAGCTGGAATCAAGAAAGGCTTCATGGAATGGATGAGGCTTGAACTGTGTCTGGATGGAAGTGAAGGATTCTCTGAGGCCTAAGGATAGAGAGTTGGCTTCAGAGTCAGGAATCAGGAAGGTTCAGAGTTCAAGTTCTGTTTTGGGCCCATTGCTAGCAGCATGACCACAGTCAAGTCACTTAACCTCTTAGTGCCCCCACACAACTCTCTAAGATCACAGACATGGTCAGATGGGTTGTCAGTCTTACTGAGGGGGCAGAAAGATGAAAGAGTGCATGACTTGGAACACACTGGCCTTAGCCAAAGGTCACATAGCTAGTAAGAGTCTGAGGCTGGATTTGAATGCAGATCTTCCTAACTCCAGGCCCAGTGCTCTAACCACTGAACATCCTAGATGGAAAGATTCAGAGATCCCAGAATACTGTAGCCAAGCCAATTGCTAGGAGTGTGCCTGAGGCCAGGGAGGGATAAGGAAAGAGCCCATTCTCAGTGCACTGAAGTTCTACCAGTACTCAGTCCCTTCTAAAATCACCACCCACCCTGAGGAAAAGCTCTAGTTGGCCCACCTGAGTTAGGCTTTATGTATGGTGGGTTCAAGGATCTGGGAGCAGGTCTACAACCCTAAAGAGCAAGAAAAACTACCATTAATGTAAACAGTAAGAGAAGTTTCAACTATCCAAGGGGAATATTTGCATTTGACCTCTAATCATCTCTAGCTTTTGGCCTTCTTTGTTCCCTTTCTACATAAGATGTGACCTGACCTAGTGGGGGTGTAGAGATCCAACACTCTCTCCCTTTGTCACCACAGTGGTGGTCTCCTTAGTAAATTCACTTGGACAACACAATTAGTGTTGTAATTTTAATACTTATTTCTTATATAATTAATTAAAATAAATAAATAATCTTAATAAACCATTATACATAATCCCTGTTTGCATATTCTGCTTCTTTCTTTGGAATCAACTACCTTCCCCTTATGATAACAACATCCTTGGGATGGCCTATGTCCTCACAAATTTCTTCCCTCTGAAATGAAGACAGGAGATCCTCAGGGAAATCCTCTCTGCATGGAGTTTAATTATCCCAGCCTGTCACCAAAAGGGTGGAAAGAGGTGAAGGGGCTTGCCTGGGGTCATGAAATTTATAAGTATTAGATAAGTATTAGAGCAAGTATTCAAACTCACTTCTTCCTGACTCTTAAGAACTGGAGAAACAGTTACAGTTCAGTCTATGAGGCAGTAAGATCCCTTTTCAGAACTTTCATGAACTATGAGGATTTAGAGCCCACCTTCCCTAACCCCAACATGAGTACAAACACTCTTTCTCTCTCTTCTCTCTCTCTCTCTCTCTCTCTCTCTCTCTCTCTCTCTCTCTCTCTCTCTCTCTCTCTCTCTCTCTCTCCTGCTTTAGCTTCAATGTTCATGTCAAATGGATTTAACCTCTGTTATCATGTATAAAATTCATTTACTCCACATACAATGAGCACCTGTAGTGCACCTTATCTTTTTTGTTGGCTTTCTATGGGATGTGGAATGGCTTCCTGAAATACCTCGAATTACAAGTGGGAACTCATGATTCAGCAGGCTAATGGCCAGGGCTTAGAGGCATGGAAGTCCAGGTACATCAGGCAAGCCCCTAGCCATCAAGACATTGAAATAGCAAGGCAAGGGCCAGGGCCAATGTGTGAGAAACTGAGGACAATATCCCCTGTACCCCAAGAGCAGAGTTCATCTTAAAGTTGTAACATAGGCTGAGAAAAGAGCAAGAAAAAAAAGAAAAAGAAATAAACAACGCTGGGACAGTATAAAGCTATTGTGGCAAGAGTGATGATTAAAATACAGAATTGGAAGAGGACAATAATGCCAAAATATCTAGATGTGAAGCCACAGGGAGAAACATAAACTGAAGTCAGGCTCTGAAAAACCTTCTAGAATAGCTCAAAAATGATTTTAAAAATCATATAAGAGGGGTAGAACAAAATTTAGTAGAGGGAATGAGAGGCATGTAAGAGAATGATAAAAAAAATTATCAACAGCTTAGCTGAGGAAGCACAAAATACATACAAAGATTACAAAAATTCACTAAGGAAAACCACTCTTCATGGTTTTCTTGAATCATTCTCATTTCTCTCCCCATGTTTTCTCTACTCCTCTTGTTTGATTTTCAAATCCTTTTTGAGCTCGTCCATGGTCTGAGAACAATTCATAGATTTCTTGTAGACTTTGATGCAGGAGTTTTGACTTTGTTGTCTTCTTTTGTGTTGTATATTTTGATCTTGTCACCAAAGTAGGATTCTATAGTCTGTGTTCTTTTGTGCTGTTTTTTTTTTCATTTCCCCAGCCAATTAGTTGAATTTTTCTGAGGCTGGAAGGTAAGGCAATTATAGTTAAGTCATTTGCCCAAGATCACACAGCTAGTAAGTGTTTCAAGGGTCTGAGGCTGGATTTGAACTCAGATACTCCTGACTGCAGAGCTCTTTTCTCTGCACCACCTAGCTTCCCCTAATAGGTGTACCTTTTTTCTCTTTGTTAAATTTTGTTTTAACTCCATGTAGGACTCTGCTTCCAGTGTCAGGGTATATTGGCCTAAGCTTCATGGATTTTGTAGAGGTGTTTTCAGAGATATTTCTAGGGACCTGTAAATTTTCAGATTTTCCAAGGTGGTACCATCAAAGGAGAGGTGTTTACTCCTCTGCTGGCCAGTGCTCTGGTCTCTCAGTGAACCCAAGCACTCTTTTCTACACTGCAACTCTGAGAGGATTCCTGTTCTACTAACACCACAAGCTCTGCCACACCAGCACTTCTTCTAAGTGCTCCTTCCAAGACTGCACCCTGGGCTGTGACCCAGATCAAAGCAGGAAAAGGCAATAGAATCCTGCTTCAGAGCCAAGAAAGTGATCCCTACAACCACCCTCTGATGAGCTGCTCAATCACCACATGTTCTGTGGGACAAGAAGCAGCTGCTGTGACTGAGCCACCTCCCTGGGATTGGGGCTGGACCAAGAATCTCTCTCTGCCCTGAGACTAGGGCCAGACCAATCTCCTGTGTCCTCCTCTCTCCAAGCTCTAACAGCCCTTTCCTATAGACCTTCAAAGTTGTCTTTGGTGTTTGTGGGTAGGGAAGTCTGTAAACCACCACAGCTGCCAATGATTTAGTACCCTGAGGCCTGTGACTACCCCATCTGTTCTGGTGTAGTCCATACTGGGCAGTGCTGCTCTCCCAGACCAGTGCAACAGACCTTTGCTGTTGACTTTCCAGGTTGTCTTGGGTTGGAAATTTGTTTCACTCTGTCATTTTGTGGGTTCTGCCACCCGATAAATTTGTCCAAATTCATTTTTAGAGGTAGTTGGAAGGGTTTGAGGCAGAACTTGACCTATTCCCTGCATTTACTTCACCATATTAGTTCCACCTCAAAAACAATTCTTTAAAAAATTGGCCTAATGAAAAAGGAAATACAGATGCTAAATGAAGAAAATAATTCCTTCAAAATTAGGATTGAGCAAGACAAAGCTAATTTAATGGCAGCAAGAATAGATCAAATGAAATCAAAAGAATGAAAAAATAAATCAAAATAAAAATAAAATACCTCATTGGGAAAATGACTGACATAAAACTCAATCCAGGAGAGATAATTTTAGAACTTTGGTACTTCTTGAAAACTGTGCTAAAAATTTAAAAATGAAATAAAACAAAATAAAAGAATTTGCACAAAATTATAATTATATACATTACATATATATTATAAATTATAAATCATAATATTTATAATTTCAAGATATTATAAATGAAGGGGTCACCTAGGTGGCTCAGTGAATAGATCACCTGCCCTGGAGTCAACCTAAGTTCAAATCCTACCCCAGACACTTAACACCTAGTACCCAAGTGACTTTGGGTAAGTCACTTAACCCCAGTTGCCCTGCCTTCCCCTTCCAAAAAGCAAAAACAAAAAAAAAGAAAGAAAGAAAAGGAACTTATAAAGGAAAACTGCTCTGTTTTCCTAGAACCAAATGATAAATTGGACACTGAAAAAATAATCCATTAATCTCCTGAAAGATATCGAAACAAAAATTGCTAGGAATCTTAGAGCCCATTTCCAGACCCCAGAGGTCAAAGAGAAAATACTACAAATACTGAAAAATAAGAAATTTACATATTAAGGAGCCACAGGCAAGATTTGGCAGTTTCTACATTAAAGAATCAGAGTGCTTGGCAAATGATATTCTGGAAGGTAAAGGAGCTTAGAATACAACCAAGAATCAACTATCCAGTAAAACTCAATATAATCTTTCAAGAGGGGAATTGTTGTTGCTGTGTTTATCCTTCATTTTCAAAGAGGACCATGACATCAGGTAAATGATGACATGACTTGCAGTTGACTTTGATTTCAGTGAGGGAGCAGTGTGCAAGGTCAACAACCTCACTTTCTCCTCTAGAGCCATCTGGATCCATTGGTCAGATATTCAACTGGAGATTGCCCAGGATACAATGGGAGACCTTCTTAAGGCTGAGGTATTTTCAGGTTCTCTTTGACTGAGGTAATGCCCATTCTGTAAATAGGCCTTTTTCAGAAGCAAGTCAAGGGATGTATGTCCCCTTTTACTTAAAAAAAGGAAGAAAAATCAAAGTGGGAGGGGAATACCCTCAGGGTTGCTGAGCAAAAGAGAAACATTCACTCTGAGGAAAAAGGGCCCAAATTATAGCCATTAAATGGAGCTTAGACAAGGAACTAGTGTGGTCCCATCTGTGAGTTCCAGAGTGAAATATGTTTAAAATTAGGTCTTTGAGAAAAGAGGAAAAAAGAAAGAAAAAGGAAGAATGAAAGAAGAAAGAAAAAAAGAAAGAAATTAAGGAAGGAAAGAAGGGAGAGAAAAAGAAAGAGGAAGGAAGGGAAGCAAAAGAGAATAAAAAGAGAAACAAAGAAAGAAGGAAATAAAAAGGAAGGAATTTAGGAAAAAAGAAAGAAAGGAAGGAAGGAAGGAAGGAAGGAAGGAAGGAAGGAAGGAAGGAAGAAAGGAAAGAAAGAAGAAAATTGGGAAGAGGCCAGGTTGTCAAGGCATTTAAATGTCCAGTGGAGTAGTCTAGAATTGATCCTGCATGTTGGGAGAGCCACTGGAGTTTTTTGAGTAGAGATCCCTTGAACTTTTCTTTCAACAGATTTGGATCAAAAAGGTAATACAATATATATGCACTTGAGAATAGAAATCTTACTTACACTAGAGGGAAGTAGGAGGGGAGAGGCAAAAGGAAACATGGGGTTTGATTTAAGGGAGGGATAGTCAGAAGCAAAACACTAGTGATGAGTGACTGGGTGAAAGGAGAGATAGAGAGAAAAGCAGAAACAGGAGAAAAATAGGAGGGAATAAAATTCACATTCAGTAATCATAAAATGTGAAAGGGGTAAACTCACTCATTAAATGGAAAAAAAAATGGGGCAGAGCCAAGGAGGCTGAGTAAAAGCAGGAACGTTCTTGGGCTCTAACACTGACCTCCCCAAACACCTACAAAAATGACTCTAAATACATTTTGAAGCTACAGAACCCACAAAGTGACAGAAAGAAACTAACCTCCCACTAAAGATAGCCTGGCAAGCTGTCAGGAGGGGAACATCACAGCTCTATGGGAGCAGAGCACAGCCTGGCATAGCCTGAGGTTTTGGCCAAATAGCAGCCAAAAGAAGCCATATGCTAGAGGCACTTTGGGAAAATGGAATTACCAGCAGTTGTGGTGGTTTCCAGAAGTATCAACCCATAGATAATAAGGACAAAGTGAGAGGTCAGTGTGAACATTGGGAAGAGGGATTCTGGGAGTGCAGTCTGGCCTCTGCCCCCAGAGGGAGAAGTGGCTAAGGGACCACAGCCGTGCAGCCAGTGCTGCATGGCTGCTTCTGAGCTCCTGGCCTGCAGACTGTAGGGGGTCCAAAAAAACGATTTGAGGAGTAATCTCTCTTGCTTTCACCTCCTTGGATCTGGATCACTGTCTAGGGTGGAGGTCCTAGGGTGTGTGACCAGTGATCCAGACTCAGTGGAGGCTTCTGAGAGGGCACCCAACTAATAGGTCTTAGGAGAATATCCTGAATGCATACATGAATAATTTAGAGAAAATGGAGGTCAATGAATTGGGCATGCAATTGAAAAAGCTAGAAAAAGAACAAATTGAAAATCCCCAATTAAATAACAAATTAGAAATATTCAAAACCAAAGGAGAGATTAATAAAACTGAAATTAAGAAATCTATTGAATTAATAAACAAAACTAAGAGCTGGTTTTTTGAAAAAACCAATGAAATTGATAGACCCTTACTCACTATGATAAAAAAAGAAAGAAGAAAACCAAATTATGAGTATCAAAAATGAAAAGGGTGACTCTACCTCCTATGAAGAGGAAATCAAAACAATAATTAGGAATTATTTTCCCAATTGTATGTAAATAAATTTGACAATTCTTAGTGAATATTTCCAAAAATACAAGTTGCCCAGATTAAATGAAGAGGAAGTAAATTACTTCAATAACCCCATCTCAGAAAAATTAATGAAACAAGTCATGAGTGAACTCCCTAGGAAAAAATCTCTAAGGCCAGATGGATGTACTACTGAATTCTATCAAACCTTTAAAGAACAATTTTTTCAAATAATCTACAAACTATTTGGGAAAATTAGTTATGAAGGAGTCCTACCAAATTCTTTCTATGACACAAACATGGTACTGATATGTAAATCAGGAAGACCAATTTCCCTCATGAATATAAATGCAAAAATTTTAAATAAAATATTAGCTAAAAGACTACAGCGGCTTATTGAAAGAATAAACATTTTGATAAGGAAGGATTTATTCCAGGAATGCAAGGATGGCTTAGCAGAAACCACATGATTATTTCAATAGATGAAGAAAAGGCTTTTTACAAAATGTAACATTCATTCCTACTATAAACACTAGAAAGTATAGAAATAAATGGAGCCTTCCTTAAAATATTAGGTAGCATCTATTTAAAACCATCAGTAAGTAGTATATGAAATGGGGATAAGTTTGAAGTATTTCCAACAAGATCAGGAGTGAAACAATCGTGTCCACTATCACCCCTCTTATTCAATATGGTACTAGAAATGTTAGCAGTAGCAATTAGAGAAGAAAAGGAAACCAAAGTAGGGAAAGAGGAGACCAAACTATCACTCTATGCAGATGATATGATTATGTACTTAGCGAAGCCTAATGACTCAAGTAAAATACTACTTGGGACGATAAATAAATTTGGCAAATTTGCAGGATATAAAATAAACCCACATGAATCCTCGGCATTCCTGTATATCTCTAAGGAAATTCAACAGCAAGAGATAGAAAGAGAAATCCCATTTAAAGTTCCTGTAGACATTATAAAATATTTGGGAACATACCTGCCAAAACAAACCCAGGAACTATATGATCGAAAGTACAAAACACTTCTCATACAAATAAAGTCAGATCTAACGAATTGGAAAAATATCTATTGCTCAAGGCTTTGTTGAGCTGATATAATAAAAACGACAATTTTACCCAAACTAAATTATATATTTAGTGCCATACCAATCAATTTACCAAAAAACTACTTTTTAGAGCTAGGAAAAAATAGTAACAAAATGTATTTGGAAGAACAAGAGGTCCAGAATATCAAGGGAATTAAAGAAAAGAAATGCTAGAGAAGGTGCCCTAGCTATACCGTATTTTAGTCTGTATTATAAAGCAGCAGTCATCAAAACTGCTTGGTACTGGCTGAGGAAGAGAGTAGTGGATCAATGGAATACATTGGGTGCAGAAGATTCAGCAATCAATGAGTATAATAATCTTTTGTTTGATAAACCCAAATATCCCAGTTTTGGGGATAAGAATGCACTATTTGACAAAAACCACTGGGATAAGTGGAATAAAGTATGGCAGAAACTGGGCATAGACTATTATCTAACACCACATACCAAAATCAAGTCTAAATGGGAGCATGATCTAGGCATAAAAGTTGATACTGTAAGCAATCTGGGAAAGCAAGGAATCGTTTACCTGTCAGATTTATGGAGAGGGAAAGACTTTATGACTAAACAAGCATTAGAGAACAGTATAAAAGGCAAAATGGATAATTTTGATTACATTAAATTGAAAAGCTTCTGTACAAGCAAAATCATTGTAACCAAGATTAAGAGGGAGGTGGGAAATTAGTAAATAATTTTTACAACCTATGCCTCTGGTAAAGGTCTCATTTGTAAAATATACAGAGAACTGAGTCAAATCTATTAGGATACATGCCATTTCCCTATTGATAAATGGTCAAAGAATATGAACAGACAGTTTTCAGAGAAAGAAATTAAAGAAATTACCATGTAAACATAATGAAGAAATGCTCTAAATCACTATTGATTAGAGAAATGCAAATCAAAACAACTCTGAGGTACTGCATCTCTCCAGTCAGATTGTCTAAGATGACAAAACAGGAAAATGACAAATGCAGAAGAGGATGTGGGCAAATTGGAACACTAACACATTGTTGGTGGAATTGTGAACTGATCCAACCATTCTGGAGAGCAATCTGTGATGATGCCCAAAGGGCCATAAATAATTTCATACCCTTTGACCCAGCAATACCACTTCTAAGTTTATATCCCAACGGGATCTTGGAAGTGGGAGGAAGACCCATATGTACAAAAATATTTAAAGTAGTTCTTTTTGTGCTTGGAAAGAACTGGAAAGTAAGGGGATGCCCATCAATTGGGAAATGGCTGAACAAGTTCTGCTATATGAGTGTAATTGAATACTATTGTGCAGTAAGAAATGAGGAGCAGATGGACTTCATATTTACCTAGAGAGGATTATATGAACTGATGCTGAGTGAGAAGAGAAGAACCAGGAGAAATTTGTATACAATCACAGACACAACATATGTCTGATGAACAACTATGACAGACTGGACTCTTCTGAGAAATACAGTGATATAAGTCAATGCCAAAAGACTCCTGATGGAGAGAGATGTCTACATCCAGAGAAAGAACTAGAAAGAACTGAGTTTGAATCCTGATTGAAGCAAACTACTTGATCTTTTTTCTTTTTATTGTTTTGCTTTATTTCTTCTTTACCATTTTTCATTCCATCTAGTACAATCTGCCTTTGTAACCTGAGTAATGTCTAATGATAAAGTACTTGCAGATCCTATACTGGATTGTATGCTGTCATGGGGGGAGGGGAAGGAGTGAAAGAAAATTTGAAACTCAAGGAATTATGGAATTGAATCTTGTAAAGTAAAAGTAAACAAACAAATTAATAAAGACAAAAAGAAAAAATTAAATGTAGGAAGTGCCAAATAAGAAACGAGATATAAAAACTTTAAGAAAATAATTTTAAAAATAATTCCTTAATTATTAGAATTCAAAAAATTTAACTTAACTACTCCATGAGATGAGAAATCAAGAAACAATGAAACAAAATCAAACAAATTGAAAAATGTGGAAGGGGATGTAAAATATCTAATTGGAAAAAAAACTGACCTGGAAAATATATCCAGGAGAGAACTTGAGAATTATTGGACTACCTGAAAGCCATAATTTTAAAAATAAGAGTCATCCTCCCCCAGAAAACTGGAGAATTTACAACAAGTATCTCTGATAAAGGCCTCATTTTTCATATATATATATAGAGAGAACTAAGTCAAATTTATAAAAAATATGTCATTCCCTAATTAATAAACAATCAAAGTATATGAACAGGAAGTTTTCAGATAAAGAAATCAAAGCTATCTCTAGTCACATAAAAATGTGCTCTAAATCATTTATTTAGAGAAAGGCAAATTAAAACATCTCTGAAGTGAAATTTCATACCTATCAGATTGCCTAATATGAGAGAAAAGGAAAATAAAATGTTGGAGAGGATGTGGACAAACTGGAAAACTAATGTGTTGTTGGTAGAGTTGTGAGCTGATCCAACCATTCTGTTGAGGAATTTCGAGCTAGGCCTAAATGGTTATAAAATTATACATACCTTTGATCCAGCAATGCCACTACTATGTCTGTATTCCAAAGAGATTTAAAAAATAGTTGAGGGACTTAGATGTATGAAAATATATACTGCAGCTCTTTTTGTGGTGGCCAAGTATGAGAAATTGAAGTAATAATGCCCATCAATTAGGGAATGGTTGAACAAGTTGTGGTGCACTCTTGTTATGGAATTGTGCCACAAGACATTATAAGCAGACTGCCAAAATGAAATTCTGTGCGGGTTACAGGACATAGAGGACCTTAAGAAGGATTTTAAAAACAAAATAAGGGAAGTGGAAGAAAAATTGGGAAGAGAAATGAGAAGGATGCAGGAAAAGTATGAAATGAGAGTCAACAGCCTGAGGAAAACAACACCTTAAAAAGTAGTCTAACTAAAATGGCAAAGGAGGCTCAAAAGGGCAATGAGAAGAAGAATGCCTTAAAAAACCAAATTTGCCAGATGGAAAAAGAATATCAAAAGCTCACTGAGGAGATTCATTCCTTCAGTGTTGGACTGGTGCAAATGGAAGCTAGTGACTTTAATTATTTAATTAAATTATAAGAATATAAGTTATTCCCCAACTGATAAATAGTCAAAGGATATGAACAAGGACTTTTGAGGTGAAGAAAAGAAACTATCCAAAGTCATAGGAAAAAGGTGCTCTAAATTGCTACTGATTAGAGAAATGCAAATTTACAAAAGATAACTTTGAGGAGTCACCTCACACCTATGAGACTGGCTAGTATGACAAATAAGGGGAAAAAATAAACATTGAAGGAGATGGGGAAAAAATTGGCCCACTAACACATTGTTGATAGAGTTGTGAACTGATTCCAACCATTCTGGAGAGCAATTGGCAACTATGGTGAAAAGGTTATAAAACTTTGCATACCCTTGGATCTAGCAACAACACTCCTAAGTCTATATCCCAAAGAGATAAAAAAGGGTAAATAACCTACTTATACAAAAACACTTGTAACTATTCTTTTTTATGATTGTAAAGAACTAGGAATAGAGGGCATGCACATTGTTTTTGAGAAATGGCTGAACAAGTTGTGTTATATGGTTGTAATAGAATATTACTCTGTGATAAGAATTGATGAGCACCCAGATTTCAGAATAACCTAGAATGGCTTATATGAACTGGTGCAGAGTGAAGTGAATAGAACCAGAAGAATACCATACATAGTGACAGCAATAGTAGATGAAGGTCTACTGTGAATGACTAGCTATTCTCAGCAATACAATGATCCACAATAGTTCCAAAGGACTCAAGGAGTAAAATGCTGTCCACCTCCAGAAAAGAACTGATGGAGTCTAAATGCAGATCAAAGCAGACTATTTTTCACTTTCTGCATTATTTCAATTGTTTTTACTTTGGGTCTATGTATTCTTTCACAAGGTGACTAATATGGTAATGTGACTTGCATGATTGAAAGTGTATAACCCATGCCATATTGCAAACCATCTATCTGAAAAACGGGGAAGTTGAGAAAGGGACAGAAAAAGTGTGGAATTCAAAATTTTAAAACAAATATTGAAATTATCTTTACATAGAAATGGGGAGAAATAAAATGTTATTGAAAAATCCATATGCTGTCCCCAGATCTCCCTGTCAGCTTTGGTTCGCATAACTTACATAAAACTTGACTTAGAAGGAACCACAGCAGCCATTTCATCCAATCTATACTTAAAAGGAATTTCAGTATAAGAGAAAAATGGCCATTCAGCTATTCCTTGAATATCTCGAAGGAAGAGGAAACCACCATCTCTTTAAGGTGGTTATTTAGGCATTTCTTATATTGCAATAATTATGCTTTCTATTTATATAACATAATTTGTTTGATCATGTTGGCAATTAAAGGGCACCCCATTAGTCTGCATTTTTATAACTACTACAAAACACAGTTTTATAAAAAAAAAATTTGTACACACAAGTCTTTCCCATTTTTCTTTGATCATTCTGTTACATAAGTCTAGTAGTCGTATAGTTGGTTCCAAAGGTATGCTTAAGTTAGTGCTTTTGGAACATACTTGAAAACTGATTTTATGAATGGCTGAAGCAACTCATAGCTGCACTAGCACTTTATTTTTGGGCCTCTTTTCCCACAGTGTCTCCAAGTACTGTCATGTTCCTTTTGTATTGTCATTTTACCAATCAGTTAATAAATGGCAAATAGTTGTTCTCTTCACTCTCTGTCTGCTTGTCTTCTGTATCACTGATCTCATGATACTCATGGCTATGAAGGAGAACATCATACCTGCTTTCATTTACAACTTATCACAGAGAAATTAGCAATTTCCTAGTTATTGGTAATTTTCAGCATTGTTTCATATGTTTATGGCTACTTTAGATTTCGTCCTATGAAACTTACCTGCTTATATTCTTTGACCATTTCTCAGTTGGGTCCTTCCTCTTATTTCTTGAAATGAGAACTGGTTCTCTATATACCTTACATATCAGAGAAACTTTCTGCAAAGATTTTTTCCCATTTATCAGCTTTTTTCCTACTTTTTGCTGCATTAATTTCCTTTTTCACAAAAAGATTTGAATTAATTACAATGAAGGTAATTTTCATGATCATTTTTACCTCCTAGAATCCTTTCCATCTATCTCTTCTTTGTTGCTGAGGTCTTCCTCTATATACATATAATAAAGGTGATTTCTCAATTCTGTAATTTGTATATAATATCTAACTTTATGTGTAAGTCCTGTGTTCATTTGGAGCTTGTTTTTTTTATGCTGTGAGATGTTGGTCTATAACCTAATTTTTGCCATATTGATTTTCAGTGATCTCAGAACCTTTTGTCACAAAGTAAGTCCTTAGCCCCAGAAGTTATAGTCTTTGGATTTCTGGAACACTGAAAGACTAGGTTGCCCCTCCTTTATCACAAACTACAAGATTGAGGGGTCACTTCCTCCCAGCACTCCCACCACTCCCATTCTAACAAACAGTTTATTCATATTATTGAGAATAGGATCTAGAATAGTCAGTCAGTGAGCATGCATTAAGCACTTTCTTTGTTCCAGGTACATTGCCAAGTAAGTGCTGAGGATGTAAAGAAAAGCAAAAGACAGTCTCTGTTGCTGTGGAACTCAGTCTAATGGGGGAATATAACAGGTAAACAACAACGGAGAAACAAGCTTTGAGGAGAATAAAGTGGACGAGATAAACAGTGGGAAAGTGATAGAATTCGGGGTGTTATCAAGAAAGGCTTCCTATAGAAGGCGCAATTTTATCTGGAATGTAAAGGGATTCCAGGAAAGTCAAGAGGTAGAGATGAGGAGGGAGATGAAATCAGGAATGGGGGACAGCAGATGAAAATGTACAGTTAGACAATAATGTCCTTTTCCTTTAGTAGGTTACTGCACTTCATGAAGGATTAAATGATCATTAATATAATTCGTGAAAGAAACCAAATTCCTAGTCTCAAAATGAAAGTGAGAATGCATAACCAAGGAAGATGAAATTAAAGCAGTGCTGAGGAGTTATTTTGCCCAATTATATGGCAGCAAACTGGCAATCTACATGAAATGGATGAATATTTACAAAAATGTAAACTACCCATGTTAACAGAAGAGGAAAGAGAATACTTACAACAACCCTACCTTGAAAGAAGACATCGAACAAGTCAGGAAAGGGTTCCCTAGAAAAATTCCCCAGGACCAGATGGATTTAAAAGGGATTCTATGAAACATTAAAAAAATTCATCCCAATACCATATAAACTATTTGAAACAACAGGTAAAGATCAAAACCTATCAAATTCTTTTTATGTCATGCATATGATTTTCATACCTAAACAAGGGGTGGGAATAAGACCTGTGAAATGACACATCCATTTCAGAAAGTTATTTGGAATTATCCAAAGAAAGTAAGCAAAATGTCCAAAGCCTTTAAGACATGGATTTCATTACACCCCAAGGAAGTCATCAATAAGAAAAAAGTCTCCACATACTTTAAAGTATTTATGACAGCACATTTTTCGACAGTTATGATTGCAAACAAAATAGATGCTCATCAACTGGGGAATGGCTAAAGAAGGCATGGAATACAAATGTCATAGAATACTACTACCATGGTGTAAGAAATATTGTGTGTGATGAGTACAGAGAAGATCTTTGTGATCTTATGCAAAGGGAATTAAGAAAAGTCAAGAAAGCAGTGTATATGCACAGTAACAAAAATAATTTAAAGAATGCCACATAAATAATTAAAAGTACCTGTAACAAAGTGTTAAGCATCAAGTGGGACCGAAGAAGAGAAAATGAGAAGACACTATTACCCTACCCCGTCCAGCAGAGAAGAGGTCTAAAGGTGTTACACATTGAACACATTATCACCAATGCATTGATCAGTTTCCTCCCTAAAAAAAAAGATCACAATTTGTTAAATGGCAGGACTCTTGAGGCTGGGGAAAACCTTAGTTATGTAAGAAACAGAAAACATCAATAATTTTTTAGACCTGACAATATATTTCAAGGGATCAGGGGTCATTGTGAGGAGGAAAGTGAGGAGTAAGAGGCTAGTAATTATCAGTAGCAGATCTCAACTTATACTGCAGATCAGTGATTATTAAAAAAAATGTGTTTTTCATTCTCTCTGACTTTTTCTGACCATATTTGCCATTTTCTTGGCAAAGATAATGCAGTGGTTTGGCACTGATTTAACAGCTGATTTGACAGGTGAGGAACTCAGGGAAACAAGGTGAAGTGACTTACCAAGGTTCACACAGCTTGTAAGTTTCGAAGGTCATGTTAGACCTCAAGATGAGTTTTCCTGACTTCAGGCCCTGAAGAATACCTAGCTGTCCAGAAACCAATTTGAACTTGTGAAAAAGTGAAAGGTAGATTAATGAAAGATTGGTCACGTGATGTACAGAAGCAAACAAATAAAAATAGAGTAGTGTTTATTAAATTGAAAGTTGTGGGACTGAGTGTGAGCAGGGAAGGACACAATTTGATTTAAAAACTTGATGGGATAAAGGAGAAGCAGTTTGTGAGACATTTGACAGGTCATCAACAATTCACACCACCTGTCAAATTAAACTACACACACAGATACATGAATTAGATGTAAGAAGTGAATCAGCAGCAAATTAGAGGAGCAAGGAGGAAATTATTTTTCACATCTATGGATAGGGGAAGAGGTTATGACACAGCAAGCATCAGAGAGGAACACAGAAAATGAAATAGATAATTCTGCTTCCATAAAGCTGAAATGCTTTTGCACAAACTGATTGAATTAAGTTAAAACAGTTAAGTAAGGAAAAAGACCATTGCAATCAAGGTCTCTAAGGACTTTTGCATGTGCAAGATATAAAAGGACCTGATTTCAATTTCTAAGATAAAGAGCCATTTTCCTTATTTTTAAACAAATGCTTTATTAACTTCTGTTTTACATCATTCATTTCTGCCAGATTTTGAGTTACAATTATTTTTCCCCTCTGTTTTTCCCCTACCCACCCTCCCAGAATAGCAGTCCCACAAGATATCAATTCCTCCAATCTGCTCTTTCCCATATCTTCTCCCATACCCCCTTCGACTTTTCCATTAGAGAAAGGTGAATAAGAGCAATTTTCCTAGAGGTCAAAGGAACAAGAGGAAGTTTTCCAAGGAAGAAACCCAAGCTATCATCAACCCTATGACAATAAGCTGAAAATCCCTGATAACGAGAGAAGCACACATTAAAACAACTCTTCTCTTTCAGCCTGCAAATCAGAGAGATCTGCAGGTTCAAATACAGGCCCCTCTTTTGGTTCCACAACAAGGTACAGAAGGCCCCTCTCACCAGGTGGTGCTTGAAACCAGAACAATAACAAATGTACCATTTAATTAAGTGACACCAAATCAAAGAGATGATATGGAGCAGGGGAGGGGGAGAGTTGCTATGATGAGTCCTCTTTTCTCAGACCCAAGCGAAAGCCAAGAATGGGGGGAGGGAGGGCGAAAGGAAGGATGGAAATGTCCACCCCACCCCAACCAACATCAAGAGCCCCCAAGCCTCCCACCTCCTCCCAAAGGTCTGGGCATGCAGGTAGCCCCATGCAAGAGCAGCATGGCAGGAGAAGGCATACACAGGCTCACCCCTGAACACATATGCCCATACATCCACAAGTCCATACATTCACACACTCACACAGAGGAAAGAGAACACACACACAGAGACACACACACAGACACACACACACACACACACACACACACACACACACACACTTTTCCACCTAGGAATGCAACAATGCATAAAGGTGTTGATACTCCCAGGAACTTACATGCATCCTCTGGCTAAGAGAAGCAATGCGGGGAATGGAGGGGTGCTCAGCTTCATTCAAAGGTTGGGAGGGGGAGAAGATAACAATATGAAATGGAGGGGTTGAGGCAGGTGCAGGGAGCAGCACTTACCTCACTCACAGCCACTTAGGCAGCACATTTAGGGAGGACCCTCAGGATGGTTCTGTCTGGAAGATGGGGGAAAGATGGGGAAAAGGAGGGGAGAGGTGTGGGGTGGAAGGGAAGGGAAGCTGGTGAGGAGCAGGCAGACCTCCAGCTGCTCCCGCACTCACATCCTCCTGCAGAGACAAAGACTTAACACTGAACAGAAGATGGGAGGGTGTCCGCATTATGACATCACTATAGGGCGGGGCTAGTCTCCTCAAAGAGCAAAGGGAGAAAGGATGGGAGGGGGCTCAATGACATCAGACCCAGGGCAGTGGGAGCCCACCCCAGTCCTTTCTCTCAGGCTCCATCTCTCAGACTGACTAGGGGAAGGTGCTGCAGCTCACCTTCCACCTGGAGGTGGATCCAGGGCTGACCAGGGTCCCATGTCCCTGAGGGCAGGCTGCTGTGGCTGGGGGAGGGGGAAGCAGCTGAGCTCAGCTTGCCATTGTAGAGGGCAGGTCCCTTTAGAGAATCTGGGACAGGGAGGACAGAGGGGTGGGGGGAGGTCGATGTAGGAGTGTCTTGGACGCCATGAAAGAGAAGGGCACAATAGCTGCAGCAGCATCTGCCAACCACCAGCCCTCCAGTGGGACTGTGTTTCCTCACAACCCTCAGAGCACAAGAGGAGAGGGCTGGTCTGGGGAAGGCCTGGCTATCAGCCTCCTTTCTCCAGGCAGTAGGAGACAAAGATCAGGCCTGGACAGGAGGGGGAGGGGGCAGCCTGGGAGGCAGATGCCTCTGTCCCCATGCTTATGTAGTGGGTACCCTGCTCTAAATCCTATATAATATGGACTTTCCAGAGCTTGGACAAGAGAGAATCACACCCTCCTTTCTGGTCCATTCTCCTCTACCAAGGGACTTCATAAATTTCTTTCTAGAACCTATTGGAGATTTGGGGTTGAATTGTCCAAAGTCAGCCACTCTGCAACTAGTGAATTGGTGTAATGGACAGACACCTGGAATGGGAGTCACAAGAATCTGCCTCACTGTGTAAGTCACTCAATATACACCAAGTCACTCAAACTCTAAACCTCAGTTTTCTTATGGGTAAAATGGGTGTGAGAGTACCTGTGCTAAATACATTACAGGCTGGTTGTAAGTTTCAAATGACATGTGTGCAAAGTGCTTTTCAGACTATCCCACACTACAGAATTGTTTGCTGTTATTATCATTATTATTCCTCTCTGTTCGTCTTTTAGATGGAGTTCACATATCATTTCATTGATTCCTTTCTCTTTAATGTTATTCAGATCACTGCACAGAATCACTGTCATTTCCAGCTCAATAAAATCACGGGGATATTGGCTCATCTGCTGCAGGCTCCATGAATACATATTTAGGACAATTCTGGGAGGAGACAGGACTGTGGGGATCATATGTTCCTCAAGCTGTTCCTACATGGTTCCCTGTTCTTTCCTTAAGTTTCTATGTTTTGAGAGCATTTCATTCATGCAGCTTAGAGATTAGGAACACTTGGTATGCTATTAAAATATTGTTCATGGATTTTGATGGATAAACATTATAGCTAAGAGATGTGTTATTCCATTATGAACATGATGCAGTTCCAGTATATTTTTTCTAATTCCCAAGGATATCCTGAGGTCTTTATTTGTAGTATGAACAACTGTCATCTGTTCACTTTTAAAAAAATACTTATTTGATTTTAGGTTTCAACATTCACTTTTTTTTAATTAAACAAATGCTTTATTAACTTCTGGTTTACATCATTCATTTCCACCAGATTATGAGTTACATTTTTCCCCCATTTTTTCCACCACCACAGAATAGCAGTCCCACTAGATATCCCCTCATCCAATCTGCTCTCTCCCATATCTTCTCCCATACCCCCTTCGACTTTGCCATTAGGGCAAGGTGAATCTCTGAGCCCCACTGCCTGGACATCTTATGAAACATTTAATTTTAAAACTTCGATTTTCAGATCCATTCCCTTTCTCCCTTGTCACCCACTCCCTCTGAGAAGATAATCAATTCAGTATGTGTTGTACATGTATATCTATGCAAAACATTACCATAGTAGATATATTGTAAAAGACTGTCTCACCTCCCACCTGGTCCATTCCCTACTTTGGTCTTGTCCCTCTTTGATAGTGGGTACTTCTAACCTCTTCTCTCCCCAGAATGCCCTCCCCTCCTAGTTCTACTAAGAACTAGGAACATAGCCACCTCCCCATGGCTGTTCCTTCTCAGTACCCTTAGCCTGATCTTCATCCCTGTCATGTCTGGTAACCATGAGTGTCTCCTGGGCCCTGTCTTGAGCTGTCTTCCTTTCTATCTTGATACTATTTCACTTGCTACTCTCATTAGTTCCCATTGATTTAGTCATCACGTCTATGTATATGATTCTCATATCTACTTGTCCAATCTCAACCTCTCTGCTCCACCTCCAGTCTTGCATCTCCAACTTATCTTTGGACATTTTCAGTCGGATGCCCTGTAGACCTCTCAAATTCAACAGGTCCAAAATTGAACTCTTTCTATCTCCCTCCCCTCAACAGTTTGCCCTTTGAAAATTCCTTATTACTGTTGAAGGTACTACCAATCCTCCAAGTCACCCAGACCCACAGTCTAAATGTTATCCTTCACTCCTTATGTTTTATGATCCCCCCAAATTAATACATGGCCAAGACCTTTCAACTTTTCCTGTGAAATACTATGCTCATATAACTGTCCTACCCTTATCTCCTCTGACACTGCCACCACCTCAGTGTAGGCCCTCATTAATTCATGCAATGGATTAATGAAACAGGTTCATGCCTGGTGTCTCTACTCTCACTACATCCCTATTCCATTCTGTCTTCCATCAACTCTTAAAATCTTCATCCTACAGCATAAGTCTGACCATGATTTTCATAAGCCACCCCTGATTTTCTACACAATCAAATCCAGTTGCTCCTTGTCAACTTAGGATCCATTATAATATCATCCCTGCCATTCATATTCTTTCATAAACTACCCATTCTCAACTTTCCAGCTTCCTTACACCTTATACCCTCCCCCCCCCACCTTCCCTAGGCCCTATGATTTACTCTTCAATCTGGCATCACTGGCCTCTTTGCTATTCCCAGCAGAAGAACCTCCCTCTCCCAAAACTGGGCATTTTCTTCTAGTTATTGTCCCCCACACCTAGAACATTTTCCCTCTTCATCTCTGCTACCTGATTTCCCTGGCTTTCTTCATGTCTGCCAAAATAACAACATCTACAGGGTGCTTTTCCCTTTGCTACAAATTTCTAGCATCTTCTTTACGTTGATGATTTCCTTTATATGACTGATTTGTTCATAGTTGTTTCATTGCTGACTCTGCCACTAGTCTGTGAATTTCTTGAGAGAGTAGAGCCTGTCTTACAGTTCACTATATTTCCAGTATAGCACAGGGCCTGGCATATAGGAAGCAGCTTTTAAAAATGTCTGTTACCTGAACAGAACTTGATTGACTCCTATTTCCCCTGATGTCGTTTCCTGGCCCATCAAGCCAGAAAAAGTCCCTCCAAAGGGCAATCAATACCTCGCCAAAGTGGTGGATTTCTTATGGGCACTGAAGTCCTTATACTTTTTCCCAGTAGCCTGCTCTAATGACCAGAAGTGTTTATATAGGGAGGTGAGGGTCAGTGTCTAGAGGAGCTATCATTATATCACTGTGGTATTTCTATGCTGTTTTAGCTCAAAGCAAACCGGCTACTGTTCACTGTCCAATGAATTCCCAATAAGTCATTTAATCCTGACACTGACCATGAAGTAAGAGATGGCTGGTGCTCAAGCTTCCTCTAACAGGCTAGTACAAGAGAGAAACTCAGAGACTTCTGGATTGACTGACACTGTTCAAAGGAAGCAGGGCCAAAACTTTTCTTGTTTGTTAGAATCAGAGAGAAGAAAATCACAACAACAATTATATACATGGAAGAGTCAGGAGAACTGGGAACACCATTTGAGGCTCAAAAAAATTGAGGAACAACAGAGTTGACAACACAAAATCTGAGTTAGGCTGCTCCTTCTTTCTTAGATTTATAGTCCAATTGTTGTAGAACAGAAGCCATTCGTTGAGCACCTACTGAATGTTCAGCATAATGTTAGACTGTGCAGAGGAGTGAGGAAAAGAATGAGGAAGGCTGGAAATTAGGGGGAACAGCATCACTGGAGCAAGTTTTAGAACTTTGTGTTCTGTTCTTCTACTTTATATTTCCTTTTATTCCCTTTGAATTATGGACAGTCTCACCAAATTAGATGCCCTTTTGGGGTAATAATCTTGAATATACGAACAAAGATTTCTGTCCTTTAGAAAGTGGAAGTGGGAACTGCCAATAGAGGTATGTATTACAGTATTTAGTACAGTTCTTTGCACATAGTAAGTGCTTATCAAATATTTTTCTTTTATTCATTCATTTATTCATGGCTGGCAGGACAGACTTCTCCTTAAAGAGATGATGGATTTGAGGATATTATATAATCTATAGCCTCTACCAACTTTTTATATAAAAAATATAAAGACACTGTCAGACTTCTCATGAAAATTCAAATAGGATGAGAATATGAGATGATGGGGGTTGCAATGGCAACCCCCTCCATGACAATTTTACATATTAGAGGAATAGTTCCAGGTAATCGACCTTTATGACATACTCTGATTTCTTGAGAGGGTATGTTAACTGATTAAGACAGTGGTGGTGACTGCCTTTGAAAGGCAATTGATGGAGTCATGGGCAGTATATGCCACACAAGTCAGTATATCACCACTACCTTCCCTGATGCATGGCTCACATTATTAGACAGTGAGTATCTGCTTTCTCTTCACCTCGCTGTGGCTGTGCCTGTCTCTCCCTCTGTCTCTAGGTTGATCTGTCTTTTGCTTTATTTTCAGTCTCTCAGTATATACAATATACACAGTGCCTGCATGTACAAATGTGTTCATTTGGGGGTCGCCCCTGTTGATTTGCATCTGCTCCCAACAGGCAGTTCAGGACAAAGCTCAGAAGAAGCCCTCCCCTCCTCCAAGCCTAGGGATCATAATGGGGTCTTGTTGAGGAGGTAGCCTGAGTGTCAGCCATTCAGGATTCCAGGTATCCATGACAACAAATGTTCACTATGGCAACCAGTTAATGGAAGTTTCCTCCCTTTCTGGACACTAAATTTTGCCTCTAGAGAGACTGTATTTCCACCAAATGTGGGGTGGCTCATTTGACTTGTATTTCCACTGGGAAAGGTCTGAGAGACCCCCATCCTATACCCCTTCTCTGAATGAGTCTGGGGCAAGAATCCTGGCAAAAGCCTTTTGACTTGGCACAGTTGACTTCAATGTCAGTTTCTGCTTTCATATTTACATCAGTTTACATCAATAATATTACAAGTCACCAGTACAATGGTAGGAGATTAAACCCTGCTGGGCATACATGGGTTAATTTGGGCTTCGTGGAGAGGGAAAAAATTCTTTTTGCTTTATTACTAAAAATCAATGAGAGGAGAACCTTATTGAACAATTAAGTAGATTACATTGGCACCCTCAGTTTCTGCCATATGTGAGATAGTGGGAGGAGGAGCTTGGTTTTAATTAGCTTTAGAGATTCAAAAATCCTAGGGAAGTGTATGAACAGGCTTGATCTCTGTTCCCCTACTTAACTGGGAAGATCTGTGGCACACAATGTGTGAGCTTAGGCAAGCACCCTTCCAGCAATGATACTCAGTGTTCTAAAGACCCTCCCAGCTCAGATTATCTGTATGCTGAGGACCCTCCTAATGTGGCAGTGTATAGAGCTCCTCTTGGACAGCGACATTCTGGGCTCCAAGGTTCCTTTCAATTCAGGGATTCTGTGATGCTAATATGATCCTCCTGATCTCTGATATTCTGTGTTCCAGGTTCCCTTCCAGTTCTGACAGTCCATATTCTCTAATCTCTGTGCTCTCCCAGATCTTCCATTCTCTGATCTGAGGATGATGGCAGCCACACCTTTCTATGACCTGTTATCTAAGTAGAACACCACCTTACAATCATAAGCTTCTTTTTAAAGTGAACCTAGGAGTATTATATATGGTCCCATTTCAGTCTACATTGTTCCCTTTTTTTTTTGCAGCTTTGAGGATTTTCTTTTAAATGAATTATTATGGCTCAAGAAAATTCCTAACATTTAGAAAGAATTTGGATTTGTTTTTCTGCTTAAATTGACATTTATATATGTCTCTTATTTAACCTCTGACCTCTTTGTGATTGAGGCAAAATTCGGGTTACTAGAAACCTTTGTGTAACTAAAAAGCAGATTACTATAGTGCCTATAACTGGACAGATCTTAACAGAACAGCATGGGAAAGGAGTAAACCTCTTCTTGGAACTATCTTTAGGCCTCAGATAGGTGGGAAAACTGGTTACACCAGCCTAGGTCTTCTATTCTGAGATGCCCGTAGAGCCAGTGTCCATCTTTTATCTTTTCCTTCATGGCCAGAGTTAGTGCTACCTTCTCTTTCTCCTGTTGCTGGTGGACACAGCTCTGCCAGTTCATAGCTCAGCTTGCTATGAATATGCTTCTTCCTCTCTACTTCCAAATCCTAGGAAACTATATCTTTTTTCTCTTATTGGTCCCCTCTTCCATATAAGTTCTTAAAGAATTGACCAAATCACTTAAAGCAGTGTTTTTGATTGATTCCAGAAGATATATATATATGTATATATATATATATATACATACATATATACATATATATATATATATATATTTAGATCCTGTTCACACTTGGTTCAAATTGATTCCGTTAATACCTATTCTCACCTAAAGAAGATATTTACAAAGTTTAAAGGGGATGGGATAATCAGTGAGGCTTACACTTTTACATAAGAATCCATACATAAGCTCCAACAGCCTATGATCTAAGGACACCTTCCCCCATCCACTTGTCTTTTCTCCCCACATGCCAGTAATATAGTGCATAGGAATAAATGGACCTTTCCTTAAAATGAGAAATAGTTTCTATCTAAAGCCATCAACACGCATTTTATGTAATGGGGATAAGCTAGAAGATTTTCCATTAAGATCAGGGGTGAATCAAGGATGCCCATTATCACCACCACTATTATCCATCATTGTAATGGAAATATAAGCTTTAGCAAGAAAAGAAGAAAAGAAATGAAGTAATTACAAAAAACAGTGAGGAAAGAGACGTATCACACTTTGCAGATGGTATATGTAGAAAATTCTAGAGAATAAACTTAAAACTAATTGGAGAAAGTAACAGATTTAACACAGTTGGACAATATAAAATAAATCCACAGAAGTCATCAGCTTTTCTATATATAACCAACAAAGCCTAGAAGTAAGAGATAGAAAGAAAAATTCCATTTAAAATGACTGTAGACAATACAAAAGGGAAGCAGGGAGTCCCCCTGCCACAACAAACTGAGGAACTATATTGAACACAAAATACTTTTCACGCAAATAAATTCAAATATAAACAACTGGAAAATATGAGTTGCTTGTGGGAGGGCTGATTAAGTGTAATAAAAATACAGTTCTACCTAAATTATTTATTCAGTGCCATCATAATCAAACAACTAAATTTTTTTCATAGAGCTGAAAAAATCATAACAAAATTCATTTGTAACATTAAAAGGTACAGCATGTCAAAGGAATTGATGAAAAAAATTGAAGGAAAGTAGACTAAGCAGATGAGATCACACCACTGTGCTATAAAGATGTAATCATCAAAACTACTTGGTACTGAATAAGAAATAGAGTAGTGGACAAGTGGAATGGATTACATATGGCAAACACTAGCAAATAACCATGTTAATCTAGTCTTTGATAAACTCAGAGACCCCAGCTTCTTTCAAGAACTCAGTACTGGTCATTAATTTCTGGGGAACCTGGAAAACAGTATGGCAGAAACTATATACAGACCAACGTTTTACACTGTATACCAAGAGAAGTTCAACAGGGGTACATGATTGAGACAGAAAACGTGATACCATACCAAATTTGGATAGCATGTGATAGTTTACATCTCAGATCTATGAAGAAAGGAAGAATTTTGGAAAAAAAAAAACAAGAGATAAAGAGTATTAGAAGATATTACAAAAGGTTGTTTTGATTATATAAAACGAAGAAAGATTTTTCACAAAAAAAGAAAAACAATGCAACTGGGAATAGAAGTATAGCAGAAGGCAGGGAAACAATTTTATAGCAAACATCGCTGATAAAGGTCTAGTTTCATAAATATGTCAAGAATTGAGGCAAATTTATGAGAATGCAATTTTTTTTTCCAATTGATGAATGGACAATGGATATGAGCAGGATGTTTTCTGATGGAGAAATCAAAGTTATCCATAGTCATATGAAAAAATGCTCTAAATCATTGTTGAATAGAGAAATGCAAATTAAAACACCTCTGAGGTACCACCTTATCCCTATCAGATTGGCTAATATGACAGGAAAGGAACACGATCAATGTTGGAGGAGATGTGGAAAAGTTGGGACTCTAATGCACTGTTGGTGTAGTTGGAACTGTTCTAACCATTCTGGAGAAGAATTTGGAACTATGCCCAAGGGAATTCAAATCATGCATACCTTTGATCCAGCAATATCACTAGTAGATCTGCATCCCAGAGAGGTAAAAAATGAAACAAGGACCTAGTTGACAAAAAAATTTATGGCAGCACATTATGTGATCGCAAATAATTGGAAATTGAAGGGATGCCAATCAACTGGGGAACTGTTGAATAAGTTTTGATATATGTATGTAATGAAATACTCTTGTGCTATAAGAAATGAAGAACAGGCAGATTTCAGAAAAACCTGGAAAGAAATGAAATGCTGACTTTCAGTCTTTTCTAGGTCTGAGAGTCAAGGGCCCCGTTAGCTCTCTGCTTTGGTTCTTTGGAGTTTGTTGGAATGGGTATCTCCATTTCTTTACTCTTTTCTCCTCTTAAGTTGGCCACATCTCTTTCAAGAGCAAATATACTAGTATCCTTGATCAATCTCTTCTCCATAAGGGACTTGGTGCCAGGCCCCAGAGACTGTTCCCAGGAGAGCTTTGTGCTAACCATGGGGCCCTTTTGGTAATGTCTTCATGATTTCCTAACTGCCAGCTGTCTTTTCTGCATTTCTCTTCTTAGAGCAGTGTTATTTGTTTAAGGTCTGTAGGCTCTCTGTCCCCAGGGCCCTTGAGACAGCACCATGGTCACACCTCTTGTTGGGGTGGGCTTTTTTCTTCATGTCTCTCTGGTTCCCTTGCTTTAGGTGGTGTATGAAATTCATTCCCATCTCTCTTCCTCCCATTTTCACTTGTTCCAGGCCCTCCCTTGTTGGCCCAGACTATAGACTTCCTTTCCTACCTCACTGGCAAAGCTATCTTTCCAATGGCTCAGCCTCCCCTCATGCCTAGTGTTCCTTAGTGGTTTTTGCTGTACTTGGCTTACTCAATTTTCATTCATTACTGGTTCTTGACCAGGTTTCTTGTTAGTTGCCTTTATCTCCTTTCTCTCCTATTCCCAGGACAGAGATCCATTGAGACAAAAATAATGATAGAACAACTCATATTTTTGTACAACTCTGAGTTGGATAAGGGTTGTCCTTTCAAAAGCCCTGTTATATGGGGAATATCAACCTCATTCCCATTTTAGAGATGAGGAAACTGAGGTTGAAAGAGGTTAGTAGATAAGCGAGGCATAGTACTGGATGAGAAAATGTCAAAGTTACCAGTTGTTGCTAATGAAAGGCAGAGCCCCTATCACAGGTGAGCCTTCTGGCCTCTTCCCAATCACCCTAAGAGTCTTGAGTAGTAGATGGCTCATATAATCTATAATGCATCACTGTGTAGCGATGAGGGTAGCTAGGTTGCTAAGTGAATAGAGCTCTGGACCAGGAACTTCCAGCGCCTGAGCTTAAATCTAGTCTCACTTGCTATGTGACCTGGGAAAATCATTTAAACTAGTTTGCCTCAGTTTCCTTATCTGCAAAATGAGCTGTGGAAGGAAATGGCAAACCACTCCATTATGTATGCCAATACTACACTGAATGGGAACACGAAGAGTCTGACATTACTCAGAAATGATTGCATGAAAAAAGTATGCAAGGAACCTTTCTTCCTACAGTAGAAAAAAAATCTTTAAAAACTTCTGTAAATGGGTGAAGCCAAGATGAAAGCATAGAAGAAGGAAAACACCATGAGCTCTACCTATAACCATCCCAAATAGGGGGCGGAGCCAAGATGGCGGAGTAGAAACAGCATTTCCAATGTGCTCTGCCCCACACAAATTTCAAACAATGTGAAAGGGAGCTCCAAACAACTTCTGGAGCCACAGCACCCACAGAACTGGACAGAGAAGCTAACCTCCTGCTGAGGACAGCCCAGCAGCCCTGCAGGGAGCGACCAGCGAAGTGCTCTGAGAGCAGGCAGCACAGCGCACCAGGAACCGACAGCACAACCCGCAGAGCCCAGCCCAGGTCCTTGGTTTTAGCCCCAGGGCGGCCGGGCTTTCAGCCGGCTTGTGGAACCCCAGAACACCAGCAATTGTGGCGATTCCAGAGTTATCAGCACAGATATGCCTAGGACAAAGTGAGAGGTCAGTGCCCTATGGACTTTGGGACCAGTATTTGGGGAACACTTGGCTTCCTCCCCTGGGGGCAAAAAGCCGCTGAAGAAACAGCTGCACAGAAGCCCTTTTGCAGCGTTAGTAGTGGCTCTAGCTCCTGGTCTGCAAACTGTAGGAAGATCCAGCAATCAGACTGGGGGTTAATCGCTTTTGCTTTAAACTGCCTGGATCTGGATTGTGGTCTGGGGGGGAAGTTTGGGGTTGGTATCCAACTTGCCAGAGTGGGTGGAGGCTTTACAGAGGCCACCCAATTGGCGGAAGTTGTGAAGACCCCACATTTGGGCAGAAGCTCCCCTGTCTGGTGGCAGAGTCCTACTGTGGCAACAAGCCCAAAAATCAAGTAATTAAGTGGCAATATGCCTAGGCAAATGAAACAAAATAAACAGAAAAGTTCAACATTGGACTCCTATTTTAGGGGCAAAGAGGCTCAAAGCATGGAGGAGGACTGTGAGGTCAGAACTCCTGCACCAAAAGCCCCAAATGAAAATACAAGCTGGCTACAGGCCATAGAGGACCGTAAGAAGCAGATAAGAGAAGTGGGGGAAAATTTGGGAAGAGAAATGAAAAAGATGCAAGAAAAGTATGAAATGACAGTCAACAGCCTGACTGAGAAAATAACACCTTAAAAAATAGACTAACTCAAATGGCAAAAGAGGCTCAGAAAGGCCATGAGGAGAAGAATGCCTTAAAAAGTCGAATTTGCCAGATGGAAAAAGAATCTCAAAAGCTCACTGAGGAGATTCATTCCTTCAGAGTTAGACTGGAGCAAATGGAAGCTAGTGACTTTATGAGAAATCAAGATACTATTAAACAGATCCAAACAAATGAAAGCTTAGAAGGCAATGTGAAATATCTCATGGGAAAAACCACTGACCTGGAAAATAAATCCAGGAGAAATAATTTAAAAATTATTGGACTACCTGAAAGCCATGATCAAAGAAAGAACCTAGAAATCATCCTTAAAGAAATTCTCAAGTCAAATTGCCCTGATGTTTTAGACCCAGAGGGCAAAACAGAGGTTGAAAGAATCCACAGATCACCTCCTGAAAAAGATCCCCAAAAGAAAACTCCAAGGAATATCATAGCCAGGTTCCAGAATCCCCAGATCAAGGAGAAAATACCACAAGCAGCCAGGAAGAAACAATTTCAATATTGTGGAAACACAATCAGAATAGCACAGGACCTGGCAGCTTCCACACTGAGGGATAGAAGGGCATGGAATATGATATTCCAGAGGGCAAAAGAGCTGGGAATGAACCCAAGGGTCACCTACCCAGCAAAACTGAATATCTTGTTTCAGGGGAAAATATGGTCATTCAGTGGAATAGAGGACTTTCGAGCATTCTTGATGAAAAAACCAGAGTTGAATAGAAAATTAGACATTCAGACACAAGAAGCAAGAGATGCTTGAGAAGGCAATCAAGGAAAAGAAATCAAAAGGAACTTATCAAAGTCGGACTATTTACAGTCCTACATGGAAAAACAATAACTGTGTTTGATGAAACCTTTCTCATTATGAAAATAATATGGCATATGTTCACAGATATACATGGATAGAGGGCACAGGTTGAATTTGATGGGAAGGGATGACTATTTTTTTTTTTTTTGGAGGGCAATTGGGGTTGGGTGACTTGCCCAGGTTCACGTGCCTGGGTTTTTGTTTGTGTGCTGGGTGTCTGGGGCCGGATCCGAGCTCGGGTCCTTCTGGCTCCAGGGCTGGCTCTCTGCTCGCTGGGCCACCTAGTGGCCCCAAGGAAGGGATAATTCTTAAGGGGTGAAGTCAAGAGGTGAGAGAGGAAAGTGGCAAGAGGAGATGGAGAGAGACAGGGTAGGGCAAACTATCTCATGTAGAAGAGGCAAGGGAAGTAGTTGCAGGGGAGGGGAAGAACAGGAAGGCAAATAGGCAAAAGCATATTCTCATTGAAGTTGGCTCAAGGAGAGAATCACATACATACTAAATGGAATATCTTACCCTCACTCACTCTCCTGAGTAGGGGAAAGGGGGATGAGAGGGGGATGATGGAGGGGAGGGCATTCTGGGGAGAGGGGAGGTTAGAAGTACCCACTATCAAAGAGGGACAGGATCAAAGTAGGGAATGGACCAGGTGGGAGTTGAGACAGGTGGGAGGGAAATATAAGCAGTCTTTTACAGTATATCCACTATGGTAATGTTTTGCATAGCTATACATGTACAACACATACTGAATTGCTTATCTCCTCAGAGGGAGTGGGTGACACGGGAGAAAGGGAATGGATCTGAAAATTGAAGTTTTAAAATTAAATCTTTCATAAGATGTCCAGGCAATGGGGCTCAGAGATTCACCTTGCCCTAATGGCAAAGTTGAAGGGGGTATGGGAGAAGATATGGGAGAGAGCAGATTGGATGAGGGGATATCTAGTGGGACTGCTATTCTGGGGCGGCGGGTAGGGAAAAAATGGGGGAAAAATGTAACTCATAATCTGGTGGAAATGAATGATATAAACCAGAAGTTAATAAAGTATTTGTTTAATTAAAAAAATAATTGCTATAACCATCCCAAATACCTATTAAATATGAATCTAAACAAATTTTAGAGCTGCAGAGCCCAGAAAGTGTCAGAGAGAAAAAAATCTCCCACTGAAGTCAGTCCAGTAGCCCAGGAACCCGGCAGGAAGGGTTTGCAGGGAGTTTGCAGGGAGCCAAGGCTAGCTCAGCATGAGACCATGGTTTTAGCTCTAGGGCAGCCACAACCACTTGGGGCTGGAGCAGAAGTAGAAGGGATCACCAGCACCTGTGGTGGTTTCCAGACTTTTCAACCCATAAATACCAAAGACAAAGTGAAAGGTCAGTGTGGAACTCTGTTGGAACTGGGGAAGGGGAACAGAGGAGTGGTCTGGGTACTGCCCCTGAAGTAAGAGGCAACAGGAGGTGTGGTGGCCATGTAGTTGCCCCCACATGGCTGCTTCAGAGCTCCTGGCCTGATAGTACAATGACCAAGGGACCATTCTGAGTTTAATTGCTCTTTCTTTAACCTACTTGGATCCAGATCACTTTCTTGGTTGCATGTCCTGGTTTGTGTGACCAGGGAGCCAGACCATGTGGAAGCTTCGGATAGGTCACCCAACTAATAGCTCCAGCAGCTGCAAAACCCCCAGCGATTTGAGACAAAGCTCCCCTATCTGGAAGCAAAGTTCTACTGTGGAAAAGAGCTCAAAAGTCAAGTAATTGAGTGGTAAAATAAGCAAGCAAAGGAGCAAAAGAAAGCACAGCAATCAAATATTAGATTCTTTTTTTGGGAACAAAAAGGATCAAAGAATGGAATGGGAGGAAGAAAAATGATTCAGAACTCCTGCACTAAAAGCTTCCAACAGAAATATGAACTGGTTCCAGGCCATGGAGGAGTTCAGAAGGATTTTGAATATATGGTAAAAGAAGAGAAGGAAAAATTGGGAAGAGAAATGAGAATGATGCAAGAAAATCATGAAAAGACAGTCAACTGCCTGACTGAGGAAAATGACACCTTAAAAAATAGACTAACTCAAATGGCAAAACAGGCCCAAAAAGCCAATGAGGAGAAGAAGTCCTTAAAAAGCCAAATGTGCCAGATGGAAAAAGAATTTCAAAAGCTCCCTGAAGAGAATGATTACTTCAGCATTATATTGGAGCGAATAGAAGCTAATAACTTTATGAGAAATCAAGATACTATTAAACAGATTCAAAGAAATGTAAAAATAGAAGGCAATGTAAATATCTCCTTGGAAAAAGCTAAAGACATGGAAAATAGATCCAGGAATGATACTTTAAACATTATAGGACTACCTGAAATCCATAATCAGTAAAAGGACCTAGAAATCATCCTTCAAGAAATTCTCAAGGAAAATTGCCCTGATATTTTAGAACCAGAGGGCAAAATAGAAATTGAAAGAATTCACCAATCACCTCTTGAAAAAGATCCCAAGAAGGAAACTCCTAGGAATATTATAGCCATGTTCCATAGTTCCCAGATCAAGAAGAAAATATTAAAAGTAGCCAAGAAGAAACAATTTGAATATTGTGGAAACACAGTTAGGATAACACAAGATCTAGCAACTTCTACCATAAGAGAGCAAAGGGCTTGGAATATGATGTTCCAGAGCTCAAAGGACCTAGGATAAAAACCAAGAATCACCTACCTAGCACAACTGAGTATAATGTTTCAGGAGGAAATATGGTCATTTAATGGAATAGAGGACTTTCGAGCATTCTTGATAAAAAAGAGCTGAATGGAAAATTTGACATTCAAATACAAGAAGAGAAGCATGAGAAGGTAGACAGGGAAAAGAAATCATAATGAACTTATCAAAGTGGAACTATTTGAATTCTGACATAGAAAAACAATAATCATAACTTAATAAAACTTTTCTCATTATAAGGATAGTTCAAGGGCTTGTGTATATATATGTGTGTGTGTGTGTGTGTGTGTGTATGTGTGTGTGTGTTTGCGTTTGTGTGTGCATGTGTGTGTCTTTGTGTGTGTATGTATACATACATATATTTGTCTATATAAGAGGGCATATGTGTGTATCAATACACTGTGTGTGTGTATGTGCACATGTATACATAGAGGGCACAGGACAAATTGAATAAGAAGGGATGTTAATGAAAAATAAAATTAAGAGGTGAGAGAGGAATATAATGAGAGGAGATAGGGAGAGATGGAAAAGGGTAAATTATCCCATATAAAAGAGGCAAGGGAAAACTGTTACAATGGAGGAGAAGAACAGGAAGGTAAAAGGAATTGGATCAACCTTACTCTCATTGAATTGGCTTAAGGAGGGAATAACATATACACTATATTGGGTATATTACCCTGTGGGAAATTAGGGGGGACGGGGTTAGGAGAAGGAATTATAGAGAGGAGGGCAGATTGACGGGGAGGATAGTTAGAAGCACTTTTCAAAATGCTTTTGACAAGGGATAAGCTCTAAGGAGAAAACAGAATAAGTGGGGGGCAGGATGGGATGGTGGGAAATATAGTCAGTCTTTCACAATATATCCACTATTGAAACGTTTTGTGTAACTACACATGTACAACCTATATTGAACTCCTTAAATTCCCAGTAAGGGTGGGTGACAATGGAAGAAAGCAAAGAATCTGAAATTCGAAGTTTTAAAAACAAATGTTTAAAAATAAAATATCATCATCTTCATTATCATCATCATCATTATTATTTTTATTACTATTACTATTATTATTATTATTACTATATGCAACTGGGAAATATATGAAATACAGGTACTGGGGTATGGAGATCCATCTTGCCCTACTAAAAAGTTGGAGGGGGAATGCAGGAAGATATAGGAGAGAGCAGACTGGGCGACAGGATATTCAGTGGGATAACTGTTTTAGGGTTGTGATTAGATGACAGACAGGAAGAAAATTTGTAACTCAAATTCTGGTTCAAATGAATGTTGATAACTAAAAATAAACACAAAATTTAAAAACAGAAAAAAAACCCAGAGCATAGAACAAAGACTGGAAAAAAATTAGCAAAACTAATCAATATATTGAAAATGTCTGAAATTAAAGTCATGCTGCCATTCCTGTGGACCTTTCCCCTCTGGAAAGGAATGGTGAGACTTGTCTTCCTCTTTTTTAGGACCAGGTTTACTGAGTTTTGTCTTACTCAAGCAGAGTTGGCCTCCTCCACAAGATATGCTTTTATCTGAGAGCAGGGCCTGTTTCCTGTTTATCTTTGTACTCCTAGCACCCACAGCTACGTGTGTGATGTAATGGGATTTGATATAAGTTTTCTGAACAATGAATGCCACTGAACATTATGTCACGGTGTTTTCCTGACATCTGGTCGTTAAAAAAATGGAGTTGAAGAATATTATATCAACATCTTTGGTGCCATTTAGTGGATATACCTGGGACACTGTGGAATTAGCAACTTTTTGGTGCTATCTTTTGGACAGACAAAATATTGCATTGTAATGAATGTTTCAGGGCAGAGAATTATATATTATAAAAATGAGATCTCTGTCTTGTGGCATTTGTAGTATTAGACTTCTAGACTCCCATCTTTTGTCTAGACCTCTGATTCATTTGAAACCACATTTTTATTTAAGTCCATATTACATCTCCTTCCTTGTTAAGAAGGCAGAATGGAATTAAATAAAATGTTAAATTAATGAAATGAAGAAAGTACTGAATTCCTTCAGTGTCAGTATGAATTCACGCTATATCATCATTAAAAATACTGTTAAACTCTTCAGCATATCCAAAGTCATCTGATACAGAATAAGTCTTCATAGCACTGGTGAGCTATGAATTGAGCTGATTCCACCTTATAATGAATGCTGTTAGGTAGATAAAGTCTTAATGTTGCCTAACCAAAGGGGTCAAACATTTTGAGAAAAGAAATGCAAAATAAAAATGAGACTGAATTTTGTTTTGAGAAAGTTTTATGAAAGAAATATAAAGTTTAAATGAGATGTTACCATTGTGAAAGCAGAAATTCAATGAAATATTTATGCAAGGCTTCTTGTTCATTTACTCAGTCATGCCTGATTTTCTGAGATTCCATGATCATTTAGCCATAGGGTTTCCTTAGCAAACATAGCATAGTCATTTGCTTTTTTCCTTCTCCAGTGTGCACCCATTTTACACGTCAGGAACTGAGGCCAATAAGGGTTAAGTGGTTTGCCTAGGGTCACACAGCTAGTAAGTGTCTAAGATCAGACTTCAACGCACATCTTCCTGGCTCCAAGCTCTGCTCTAACTAGTGCCACACATAAGTATCCTGTCCAGGGCTAGTAAAAAGCTAATCAGTCATCTTGAAAACACACACAATCAGACAGTGAAGCTAGAACTGTAGTCACTGTCCTTAATAGTAGGGCTTGGATTCCAATCCAGTTATTTTTTTCCCCAAAACTAGTTGTCTTGCTTTATAAAGTGATTTTTACTGTTATTCTAATAACAAATTATTAATTTTGGGTTAAGGTTGTTTACTTTTTCTTCAGGGACCAGTCCCAGTAGGTCAGTAAGTATCTGAAGGACCCTGCTGATTTTCAAATCCTCGGGGAACATGCTCCTTGATCCTAGGCAGAACTTCAAGCAAGTAGAAGACCTTGCTTCTGTATGGTGTAAAAAGAATTCAATCTAGGCGAATTCGAGCAATAAATCATTAAGTCTATGCCCTTGCAGCCCCATATCATAGTGGAGGGTAACCTAGGCTATGAAGGAGAGAACCAGCAAGGAGGGGCCTGGGTAGATTTATACTTCCTTGTCCAGATTGCCTGAGGTTGTTGAGTGTCATGATCAACCCATCTTCTCAATCTTCTCCCAGACTGTTCAACAATCAACATTGACTTTCACCTGTCAGGGGCACCTCCTTTTCCAAAGATATTTAAGCATTTGGTGATTTCTATTGTTTTCTATTTCCATATGGAGAGAGATCACTAATCACATATTTATTGATTAGTACTAGTCTACATGATAGATTGATTCTTAATTACTCCAAAACTGTCTTAGTCGTTTTATTCAAATCATTGCTGCTGAACTGCCCTGAATGACTATCCAACTGGTAAACTCCATTCCGGAGAAAGTCATGTTTCTCCTTTCAGGCACCATCAACATTTTCACATATATGATCAAAACCCACCCTTGAGAAGTGTCTTCAGCAACAAAAATGGTTTGTGGCTACCTTCTTTCAAGCCTAACAGTTTTCTTATGAAATTGGTCCACAAAAGGGAGTCTGAATATTTCTCAAAGAGTTTCAGGAATGGGAAATACAGAACATTTCAGAAAATTCAGGTATCCAGAGAACAAGAAATATAAGACATGACCAGCAATAACATCCTGGAAGCTGACCAAGTCAATTGACCTACATCATTTGGCCCTTGAATTCTATGTTCCTGCCAACCCAATTCAGTTGATAACTTCTGAGATGGGAAGAGATAATGTTTACAAGTGTGATCTATCTGTACCTAAGATGATGTGGCAAAGGCCTATGCCTTGGGTCTCAGAATCACTTGGAATCTTGCCGCTACAAAACTGGGCCCAACATTTTGACTTTGAAATGTAATCAAGGTTAAAGTACAAACTCTGAAAAGATTGGGGGCTCCTTCCACAGATGAAACAATGCAGCTAGTTAGTGTGGAAATAGAAAGTAGCATTGGAGTCCAGACCTCATTTTAAGGTGCTGAAAGAAAAAATGTTGGGATTTCCACAGGAGTCTAAGGGGTATAGGAATCTCCACTTGGGCATCAGAAACCTTGACTTGTTATCTGACTTCAGCTATGTCCTTGCTGTTCTACCCTTGCTCACTCCCCATCAACTCTCAGAATCAGAGGAGGACTCTGACAGAAGAATGATACTTACATCATGTGTTGTCCAGGTCAATGGAAAGAAAGATGAAGGAAAATTTGTTTAAAATCCCTTTAACAGGGTTGGAGCCAAGATGGCAGAGTAAAAGTCAGAGATTGCTAGAGCTTCAGGTCCAACCATACCCATTACCTGTAAAAAATGACTCTGAACACATTTTAGAGCTATAGAATCCACAACGTGACAGACAGAAACAAATCTCCCACTAAAGGCAGTCTGGCAGAATAATAGGAAGGATCAATCCCAGTGGGTTGGGAGTGGAATGCAGTCTCTCACACCAGTGTAGACCCATGGCACAGACCAGCTGGAGCAGATTTCTGGTGAGTGAATCACTGGCAGCCTTGGCGGTTTCCAGACTTCTCAAACCATAAACACCAAAAAGAACATAAAAGGTCAGTGGGGGAACTCTTTTCAAACTGGGTGAGAGAAAAGTATGGTCTGGGCCCATCTCCTGAGGTGACAAAGTTAGCAACTATTTACAGGTGCTGCCAAGGCACTATTTATGGAGCTACTGGCCCACAATTCATGGGGGGGACCAAGTGTCTGACCAGAGGGCAATTGCTGGAATCTCTTTGCTGTTGCTCAGATAGGATTCTCTCACTTTGCTCTCCTTGGATCTGGGTTGCAGTCTTGGGTGGTGGTCCTGGGGTGAGGAGGGCTAGGGTGGGAGAGCTTCTTGAGTAGGTGTTCTGTTCTGAGTTCTGACTAACTGTTCTGAATCAGGTATGTGGAGGAAGTTCTCACAATGACTGCAAAAATCCCCAGAAATTTGGGAAAAATCACTCTCCACTCTGGAAGCAGAGTTCTACTGTGGCAAAGAGCTCAAAAATCAAGTAATTGACTGGCAAGATGAGTAAACAGAAGAGGCTCAATCACATTATAGAATCATTTTTAGTTGACAAAGACAATCAAAACAGACAACCAGAAGAAGACCTCCTGCATCAAAAGCATCCAAGAAAAATATGAACTGATAGTAGGACATGGATGGCTCTGGATGGATTTTGAAAAATCCAGAAAGAGAATTAGAGGAAAAATTGGGAAGAGAAGTGAGTCAACAATCTGCTAAAGGAGAGCCAAAAATACTAAAGAACATAACATCTTAAAAAATAGAATAAATCAAATGGCAAAAGAGACCAATTAAGCTGATGGAGGGAGGAAAGCCTTAAAAAGCAAAATTGGACAGATGAAAAAAAAATTGAAAAGCTCACTGAAGAAAATAATTCCTTCATAGGTGTATTGGAGCAAATGGAAGATAATGACTTTATGAGAAATCAAGATACTTTAAAAGAGATACAAAGGAATTAAATAATAGAAGGTGATATGAAATATCTCATTAGAAAAACCACTGACCTGAAAAATAGATCCAGGAAAGATAATTTAAAAATTGTACTACCTGAAAGCCATAATCAAAGAAAAGAGCCTAGACATGATCCTTCAAGAAAATATCAAGGAATATATTCTGATATTCTGGAACCAGAGTGCAAAAGAGAAATTGAAAGAATTCATTGATTGCCTCTTAATAAAGATCCCCAATAGAAAACTCCTGGGAATATTATAGGTAAATTCATGAGCTCACAGTTCAAGGAAAAAATATTACAACCAATGGGGAAGGAAGAATTTGAGTATTGTGGAAACACAATCATGATAATACAAATCTAGCGGCTTCTACATTAAGGGATCATACAGCTAGAACAATGATATTCCAGACGTCAAAGGAGACAGGAATAAAATCAAGAATCACTTCCCCAGCAAAACCATGTATAATACTTCAAGACAATATATGGACATTTAATGAAATAGAGGACATTAAAGCATTCTTGATGAAGAGACCACAGTTGAACAGAAAATTTGACCTTCAAATACAAGAAGTAAGAGAAACATGAAAAGATAAAGAGGAATATAATCATAAGGAAGTTATCAAATTTGAATTATTTACATTCCTAAAAGGAAAATCGATATTTGTAACTCATGAGACTTTTCTTTGAATGAGCATATTGGAAGGGAATATATATATATATATATATATATATATATATATATATACACTTGTGTATGTATATATAGATGAGTGTATGTGTGTATATGTATATATGTGTGTACAAGTATTCATAGAGTGGGGGCAAAGGATGAGTTGAACATGAAGGGATGATATCTAAAAAATAAAATTTTGAGGTGACACAGGAATATATTGGGACAAGGAAAAAGGGAGAGATAGAATAGGGCAAATTATCTCAAATAAAAGAGGCAAGAGAATGCTGTTACAACAGAGGGGAAGATTTATTTATTAATTCAATAGTTTTCTTAATTTCAAATTTATTAATCTCTCCTTTGGTTTTTGATATTTCTAATTTAGTACTAAATTGGGGATTTTCAATTTGATCTTTTTCTAGATTTTTCAATTGCATGGCCAATTCATTGACCTCCCTTCTCTCTGCTTTAATTAAGTATGCACTCAGGGATATAAAACTTCCCCTAAGAACTGCCTTTAAGACATCCCACAAATTTTGGTATGTTGTCTCATTATTATCATTCTCTTGAATGAAATTATTGTTTCTATAATTTCTTGTTTTGATCCACTCATTCTTTAGGATTCAATTGTTTAATTTCCAATTAGTTTTTAGTCTATCTTTCCATGGCCCTTTATTGCATATAATTTTTATTGCATCATGATCTGAGACTGATGCATTTAATATTTCTGCCTTTTTTCACTGGATTGTGAGGTTTTTATGCCCTAGTACATGGTCTATTTTTGAGTATGTACCATGCACTGCTGAAAAGAAAGTAAATTCCTTTTTATCCCCACTCAGTTTTCTCCAGAGATCCATCATATCTAGTCTCTCTAAGATTCTATTCACCTCCTTAACTTCTTTCTTCTTTATTTTGAGGTTAGATTTATCGAGTTCAGAGAGGGGGAGATTAATGTCCACCACTAGTATAGTGTTGCTATCTATTTCTTCCTCTAATTCCTTTAACTTCTCCTTTAGGAATTTCGATGCTATACCACTTGGTGCATATATATTAAGTAGTGATATTGCTTCATTCTTGATGGTGCCTTTTAGTAGGATATGGTTTCCTTCCTTATCTCTTTTAATTAGATCTATTTTTGCTTTTGCTTTATCTGAGATAAGTACTGCTACCCCTGCTTTTTTTACTTTAGCTGAGGCATAATAAATTTTACTCCAACCTTTTACCTTTACCCTATGGGTATCCCTTTGTTTCAAATGTGTTTCTTGTAGACAGCATATTGTAGGATTATGGTTTTTAATCCATTCTGCTATCCACCTCTGTTTTATGGGAGAGTTTATCCCATTCACATTCACAGTAATGATGACTGTCTCTTCCCCTCTATCCTATTCCCTCCCCTGTTTATGTTTTTCTTTCTTCCTTCTCCCTTCCCCTCCTTGAAGTTTTCCCTTTTGACTGCCCCCTCCCTCAGTGTTCCCACCCAGTGACCCCCCTTCTTTTTTTTTTAAACAAATGCTTTATTAACTTCTGCTTTACATCATTCATTTCCGCCAGATTTTGAGTTACAATCATTTTCCCCCCATTATTCCCCTACCCAACCTCCCTGAATAGCAGTCCCACAAGATATCGCTTCCCCCAATCTGCTCTCTCCCATACCTTCTCCCATACCCCCATTGACTTTTCCATTAGAGGAAGATGAATCTTTGTGTCCCAATGCCTGCACATCTTATCTCCCAATTATAGGCAAAAGAGTATTAATAATACTATTTATATATATATTTGAAACATTTAATGTTACGACCTCGAATTTCAGATCCATTTCCTTCCTCCCTTGTCACCCATTCCTTCTTGGGAGATAAGTAATTCAGTATATGTTGTACATGTCTAGCTATGCAAAACATTATCATAGTAGATATATTGTACAAGGCTGCTTATAATTCCCTCCCACTCATCCCACCCCCCACCTGGTCCATTCCCTACATGATCCTGTCCCTCTTCTATAGTGGGTACTTCCAACCTCCCCTCCCCCCAAGGATGCCCTCCCATCCATCATCCCTCCTCTCATCCCCCTTCCCCCTATCCTGCTGCAGGTTGGGATATCCCATTTAGTATGTATGTCATTTTCTCCCTGAACCAAATTCAATGTGAATGTGGTTTTGCCTTTTTAGCCTTCCTTATTCTCCCCCTCCTTTGCAACCACTTCCCCTACATGAGATAGTTTACCCTACCCTGTCTCTCCCCATCTCCTCTTGCCACTTTCCTCTCTCACCTCATAATTTCATCCCTTGAGTATTCTCCCTTCCCAACAAATTCAACCTATGCCCTCTATCCATATATAACTGTAACCATATACACACACATTCACATATGTATTCATATGACCACACCCCTTCTTCCATTATTTTCATAGTGAGAAAGATATCATCAGTCACAGATATTGCTTTTCTATATAGGAATGTAAATAGTTCAACTTTGATAAGTTCCTTTTGATTTCTTTTCCCTGATTACCTTCTCAGGCATCTCTTACTTCTTGCGTCTGGATGTCAAATTTTCTATTCAACTCTGGTTTTTTCCTCAAGAATGCTTGAAAGTCCTCTATTCCACTGAATGACCATATTTTCCCCTGAAACAAAATACTCAGTTTTGCTGGGTAGGTGACCCTTGGGTTCATTCCCAGTTCTTTTGCCCTCTGGAATATCATATTCCATGCCCTTCGATCCCTCAGTGTAGAAGCTGCCAGGTCCTGGGCTATTCTGATTGTGTTTCCACAATATTGAAATTGTTTCTTCCTGGCTGCTTGTAGTATTTTCTCCTTGATCTGGGGATTCTGGAACCTGGCTATAATATTCCTGGGAGTTTTCTTTTTGGGATCTTTTTCAGGAGGTGATCTGTGGATTCTTTCAACCTCTATTTTGCCCTCTGGATCTAAAACATCAGGGCAATTTTCCTTGAGAATTTCTTGAAGGGTGATTTCTAGGTTCTTTCTTTGATCATGGCTTTCAGGTAGTCCAATAATTTTTAAATTGTCTCTCCTGGATCTATTTTCCAGGTCAGTGGTTTTTCCCATGAGATATTTCACATTGCCTTCTAATCTTTCATTTGTTTGGATCTGCTTAACAGCATCTTGATTTCTCATAAAGTCACTAGCTTCCATTTGCTCCAGTCTAGTTCTGAAGGAATGAATCTCCTCAGTGAACTTTTGAGATTCTTTTTCCATCTGGCAAATTCGACTTTTTAAGGCATTCTTCTCCTCATTGCCCCTTTGGGCCTCCTTTGCCATTTGAGCTAGTCTATTTTTTAAGGTGTTGTTTTCCTCAGTCAGGCTGTTGACCCTCATTTCATACTTTTCCTGCATCCTTCTCATTTCTCTTTCTAATTTTTCCTCCACTTCTCTTATTTGATTTTTAAAGTCCTTCTTAAGGTCCTCTATGGCCTGCAACCCGCTCATGTTTTCCCCTGGGGCTTTTGGAGCAGGACTTCTGACCTCACAGTCCTTTTCCCGCTCTATGCCCCCAAAATAGGAGTCTAGGGTTGCATTTTTCTGTTTCCTTTGCCTTGGCATGTTGCCACTTAATTGCTTGACTTTTGGGCTTGTTGCCACACTATGGCTTTAAGGCCAGCTAGAGGAATTTTCGTCCCGAACGTGTGGGGGGCAACTTCCGTTTCTGGCAAGCTGTAAACCCACCCACAACTTCCACCCTAGTTCACAATCCAGATCCAGGGAGGTTAAAGCAAGAGCGATTACCCCCCAAGACTGATCGCTGGATCTCCCCACGATTTGTAGGCTGGGAGCCGGAAATGCCTATGAAAACTACAAAATGGCGTGTCTCCTCAGTGCCTTCTAGCTCCCAGGGGAGGGAGCTGACGCATTCCCCAAATACAGGTCCCAAAGTCCATAGGACACTAATCTCTTACTTTGTCCTAGGCATGTCTATGTTGATAATTCTGGGATTCGCCACAGTTCCTGGTGTTCTGGGGTTCCTCCAGCTGGCTGCTGGCCCTGCCGCCCTGGGGCTAAAACCTCGGCTCACGTGGACCTGGGCTTGGCTCAGCTCGGCTCCTGCGCTCTGCGCTCTGCGTGTTGCCGGCTCCCAGACCGCTGCACTGGTCCTTCCTGCAGGGCTGCTGGGCTGTCCTCAGGGGAGGTTAGCTTCTCTGTGTCGTTCTGTGGGTGCTGGGGCTCCAGAAGTTGTTCAGAGTCCTTTTTTACATAGTTTGTGGGGAATCTGGGGGCAGAGAGGCTTGGACGAGCTGTTTCTACTCCGCCATCTTGGCTCCGCCCCCCGTGACCCCCCTTCTTAACCTACCCTCTCCCCTTACTACTATTTCCCTCCCTTCTAACCCCCCCTTTAATCTCCTCCTTTTCACCCACCCCCCTTATCCTTCCACTATATATAGGACACAATAAATTTTTATACTTATCAGAGTAAATTACTCCCCGTTTGATTCCAAACCAATGAGAGTATATTTCAAATAGTGCTCCTCTCCCTCCCTCCTTTTCCTCTAATGAATTTATGCGTCTATTCACATTAGAATCTTAAACTTCACTGATTAAGTTGATCCCTCTTTGAACCAGAACCAGTGAGAATAGTGTTTAAATGATGTTCCTCTCCCTCATTCTTTCCCCTCTTCTATAGTGTGTTTTCATGCCTCTTCAGATGGCATATTTTACCTTTTCCTATCTCATCCTTTTTCCCATTACAGTCCCTTTGATCCCCTTAATATTTTTTTTTTTAAGTCTTCAGGTTAGTGCATTCATACCCACACCCTATATCTAAGTATAACCCTTTTGAAGGTCATTATAACCATAAAGATTTCAAATATTGACAGTTATCAGCTCCACAAATAGGGATGTGAACATTTTGCTCTTGTTGCATCCCAAGTAATGATCGTTTGTGTGTGGGTGTGGGTGGGTGCATTTATGAATGTGTGAGTCTGGGTTTCCATTGTTTACCTTTTTATGTCTTTCTTGAGTCTTGTAATTGGAGTCAATATTATAAAAAAAAAAGAAAGAAGAAAACCAAATTATGAGTATCAAAAACAAAAATGGTGAATCTACCTCCAATGAAGAGGAAACAAAAAAAATAATGAGGAATTATTTTTCCCAATTGTATGCACATAAATATGACAATTTTAGTGAAATGGATGAATATTTACAAAATCACAAGTTGCCCAGATTAACTGAAGAGGAAGTGACTTGCCTAAAGAACCCCATCTCAGAAAAATAAATCAAACAAGCCATCAATGAACTCACTAGGAAAAAATCTCCAGGGCCAGATGGGTTTCCTAGTGAATTCTATCAAACATTTAAAGAACAATTGATTCCAATACTCTACAAACTATTTGGGAAAATTAGTGAAGAAGGAGTCCTACCAAATTCTTTCTATGACACAAATATGGTACTGAAGCCTAAATCAGGAAGAGATAAAACAGATAAAAAATTATAGACCGATTTCCATCATGAATTTAGACGCAAAAATTTTAAATAAAATATTAGCCAAAAGACTCCAACAACTCATCACAAAAATAATGCACTCTGATCAGGTAGGATTCATTCCAGGAATGCAAGGATGGTTTAATATTAGGAAAACCATCAGTATAATTGAGCATATCAACAATAAAACTAGCAGATACCACTTGATCATCTCAATAGATGCAGAAAAGGCTTTTGACAAAGTACAACATCCCTTCCTATTAAAAACACTAGAAAGTATAGGAATAAATGGAGCCTTATAATAGTTGATAGCATCTATTTAAAACCATCAGCAAGTATTATATGCAATGGGGATAAGTTAGAAGCATTTCCAATAAGATCAGGAGTGAAACAAGGGTGTCCACTATCACCCCTCTTATTCAATCTGGTACTAGAAACGTTAGCCATAGCAATTAGAGAAGAAAAAGAAATCAAAGGAATCAAATTAGGAAGAGAAGAGACCAAGCTATCACTCTTTGTAGATGATATGATGATATAATTAAGACAACCCAAGAGAATCAAGTAAAAAATTACTTGAGGCAATAAATAAATTTGGCAAAGTTGTAGGATATAAAATAAACCCACATAAATCCTTGGCATTCCTGTACATCTCCAATGAAACTCAACAGCAAAAGATAGAAAGTGAAATCCCATTTAAAGTCACTGTAGACATCATAAAATATCTGGGAATCTACTTGCCAAAACAAACCCAGAATCTATATGATCACAACTACAAAACACTTCTCACACAAAATCAGATCTAAATAGTTGGAAAAATACCAATTGCTCATGGCTGGGTCAAGCTAATATTATAAAAATGACAATTTTACCCAAAATAAACTATATATTTAGTGCCATACCAATCAATTTACCAGAGTTAGACAAATCAATTTAGAGTTAGACAAAATAATAACAAAATTTATTTGAAAAAACAAATGGTCTAGAATATCAAGGGAATTAATGAAAAGAAATGCTAGGGAAGGTGGACTAGCTATGCCAGATCTTAATCTGTATTATACAGCAGCAGTCATCACTGCTTGGTACTGGCAGAGGAATAGAGTAGTGAATCAATGGAATGGATTCGGTGCAAGAGACCATGCAGTTAATGAATATAGTAATCTATTGTTCAATAAACTCAAAGACCCCAGTTTTTGGCATAAGAATGCACTATTTGACAAAAACTGCTGGGAAAACTGGAATACTGTATGGCAGAAACTGGGCACAGATAATTATCTAACACCATATACCAAAATCAAGTCTAAATGGGTGTATGATCTAGGTGTAAAGGATATTGTAAGCAATCTGGGAAAGCAAGGAATAGTTTACCTGACAGATTTGTGGAGAGGGAAGGACTTTAGGACCAAACAAGGATTATCAAGCATTATAAAATGCAAAATGGATAATTTTGATTACATTAAATTGAAAAGCTTCTGTACAAGCAAAGCCAATGTAACCAAGATCAAGAGGGAGGTGAGAAATTGGGAAAGAATTTTTACAACTTGTGTCTCTGATAAAGGACTCATTTCTAAAATTTATAGAGAATTGAGTCAAATCTACATGAATACAAGTCATTCCCCAAGTGACAAATGGTCAAAGGATATGAACAGGCAGTTTTCAGAGAAAGAAATTAAAGGTATCTAGAAGCATATGAAGAAATGCTCTAAATCACTATTGATTAGAGAAATGCAAATAAAAACAACTCTGAAATACCATATCTCTCCAGTCAGATTGGCTAAGATGACAAAACAAGAAAGTGACAAATGTTGGAGAGGATGTGGACAAATTGGAACACTAATACATTGCTGGCGGAGTTGTGAATTTATCCAACCATTCTGGAGAGCAATCTGGAATTATGCCCAAAGGGCTATAAATAATTTCATACTCTTTGACCCAGCAATACCACTTTTAGGGTTATATTCCAAAGAAATCATAGAAGAGGGAGGAAAAACCATATGTACAAAAATATTTATAGCAGCTCAGAATCAGTTTCTTAACTGAAATCCTTCTTACACACTATAAGTTGAAATATTCTCAGGTCTTTTCCTCCATCTTTTAAGTCCTTTACTAAGCTTCCTCCCATACAATGTCTCTGTGAGCTCTGATTATGAAAAATGAAAATTGAGCAAGCTGATGAATGCCTTTCTTAGAGTCTTCCCCATACCTTGAAAGAAATCTGTTGTCCCTCAGATTTCTTGTGGGCCTGTTTCCTTCGAAAAATCCTAGGGATATGTTGGCAGAGACTCAACAGCAGTCCTGATACACAGAGTTGTGGGTGCCACTTACTGTAGCCAGCACAGTTGGTGGGCTAGCTAGCAGTGAGGATAATGAGATGGGGGTGTAATCAATAATCTGTTTATTACAGGACCATTTCATACAGTGCCAAAGATACAAGGGGCTCACAGAGTGTATATTGCCCCTAACAGAAGGTCTACATGACCCAAAGGAATGCAGACAATGTACAAGGACCCTCCCTTGGTCTTGTTTACTATTTACCCTTGCTTAAGGTCAGTTATTTATTAGGGCAATATGATAGGCCCACATCCGGAGGCATAAACAAAAATTTTACATGCCCTCATGCTCATCTGCCCTGTAACCTTGCAGATAATTGTATAGGGGAGGGCAACATTCTGTTAGCAGGGCCAGAGAACACTCAAAAGTTCTCTATAGAAAGTGACAACAGAAATGCACCAGTAGAGTGTGCTTGGTCCCCCTTTCTAATAATCCAGGTGTTTTTTGACAGGGAAAAAAGGGCACAATAACATCATGAGGAAACACAGGAAAATCTTGACTAAAAATCTGGTCCTGGGTCCATCTTCCACTTGTCAGGGGCAGCTAATTTCACAGGAGAGTGGTGGAGCCAGGCAGGGATAATGTTCACTTTGACGGGATCTGATGGTGGTACAGGCAAGGCATCTCTAGCTGATTTCAGGACCTTCCCTTGGTGTCTTGCAATCCCCGTAGGAACTTAATTAAGGAAGAATTAGTAGCCTCAGCTCATGACTCTTCTCCAATTACTGGGAGGATGGGTGGAGGCCATCCAAACATAATTTCAAAAGGAGAAAGCCAAATTTGGTTGAGGGTGCACCTGCCTTTGTTTCTAGGACTAATTTGATGAGGAACTCCTTCAGGGTCCTGTTGGTCCCCTCCACTTGGCCTGAGCTCTACAGTCAGTAGGCACAAAAGCTGACCCATTATCAGTTCCCAACCCAATCCATCAGAAGGGAAACAGGGGAAGGAGTTTGTTCAGAATTTTCTTACCTACCACTAGCACCTTGTGACAGTACTTAACAGAATATTGGGGAATGAAGTACCTGTCTCTCAAGAGTAAGCTCATTTTTCTGGCTCCCAAATGATTGATTTCATGAACTTGCTCCCTCCACAATGCTTGTGGAAATTCTCCTATCTGGGAAGGTCCAGCAGCCTGCCTGGTCCTCCTCTTTTTTTTTCTGTTTAGACAAGGAATCATCTGAGTGTGAGTAAACTGGAATGGGCTGGGTGGAAGGAGGTGCTGGGAAAAGGGTCAGACTATAGCTGCTCAATTTCCAACAGCCTCTGGGGATGATGGCTAGACAGGAAGGGAGCTGGGGGCAGTTTCATTAGGATTCCATTATTCCTCCTTCAAAGAGTTGAGACCCAAAATCATTTGGGAGAAGGGACAAAGGTCTCAGCTTCTATAGTTTCTCCAGGCTGAAAAGGGGAGTGGAGCTGTCCCAGTTTTACTGGATCCTGAGGAGGAAGTTAAGTGAAAACAACCATAGATCCCATTCAGGGGATAATACATACCCACTGCTTGCTGCCAACTGTAGGTGAATTGGCCTGTAATCTGAGAGACAGATTAGTTAATAAAGACAATGAAGTTCAATATACAGGGTCCAAGATAGAAGGAGAAAGGCAGATATATCTAATAACAGGCAGCTGATGAGCCAAAGTACATTTTTACTAAACTATTTAGGCTGTAGAAAGGAATATACTTCTAGGCTGAATAGCTCATATCTAACACACATGCTTTAGTAGCTCAGATGTATCCCAGCCTCATTATATGGGATAATGATTAACTTTTGTTTGTACTTTTGTTTCACAAACTTCTTTTCCCTTTGTCTAATTGTTCCCATGTCATTTAGAAAAAAAATTCTATTCCAGGGATTTGACCTTTTACTTGACTATTCAGGTAGGCAGATGACAAGCCCGTGTATTAATTTACCCAGTTATTTGGGATATAGAATGATTACACATTAAGATTGAGAATAGCAAAATTTCACATACCTGCATTGTACTTTTACTATACTCACTGACCACTTGCTGTAATTAGAGAAATCTGTCATAAAAGGAAAAAGCAGGGATATGCCAGATGTGACAGGATAAAACATCCTTAGCTCAGTTTGAATTCATACAAGAGTCACTTTAAATCCATCTCATAGTCATACTCAGGAATAGCCGGGTGGAAAACATTCCTTTTCAAAGGAAGATGATGGGGAAACTGAGCCAGAAGTTTCTCAGTTTAGGTGGTGCCTAAATTGTCCTCTTGGCTTTTCCCAAAAGCAAACCTTCACCTGTAGGAGGATTTCCTTTGAGCAGATTGTGGCATTACTCTGTGATTCTGATTTAATGCAAACAACTATATCTAAATTCCAACTCAAAACAGAACTAGTTGTATTCCCAGTGGCTTTTACCTCAAATGGCAAGTCTCACCAATCACAGCTTGGGGCTTGATATAATTGCTTTTGGAGTTGCAATAAGCAATAAAAGTTTACCATGACTTATATACACAAGAGATTTCATTCTCAGTAAGCCAGGTTCATTGCTTAGGAACTACATAACCCAAAAAGCTTCTAGTATCTCCCTGGAGCTGATGACCTTGCCCACCAGATGGCTTCTAGGGGATCTGGCAAGTTAACAAATAAGGAAAAATCAATAGGGACCCCAATGAAGAGGCTGATCCTCCTGTCAACCCTATGGTATTCTTCTTCTGTACTGATGAAAGCCACATACTTTCTGCATGGCAAGTCTTTTATATTAATACAGATTTTTTCCTTGCCAGGATGTCTTTTAGGCTTCCCACATTTTATTTTTCGGATCCCAATATATTAGAGCTGGTACATGTGGCCTCTGGTTACCTGCTATAGCCCTACAGTAGAGGTGAACTTGGCTGTCTTCCTAAGGGAGGGGAGTAGGGAGTGTCTACCCTTAGAGCTCCTGGGGGGTCAGTTTTAAGTTTTAACATTAACATAACATAACAATAATCACAAATACCTTATTTAACAACGTTACAATTTCTGTAAGTAAGAGTCAATTTGTTTTAGCTTCTAAGACAGGATTAGAAGGACTTAACAATATAACACACATGGTTTTGAACAAATTTTTCCACTGTCTTACTTTTAACTAAATTCAGACCAAAAATTGCTTTTTCTAACACCATCTCTGGCTCACAATGGTCACACAAGTTTTACAATATACAGTGTAGAAATATAATAATACAAAGAGTGAAATGACAGTAATTGCATTTCCAAATCACATATAAAAATTATTGATAGAAAATTGGGCTCACCAAATGTAGAGGCCAGTTGACTTCTGACCTCATTTTTCTCCTCTCCTTTTCTCATCTCCCCACAGTAGCAGACCCTGGTTGTGGGGATGGTTGTTTTGGGAAGGAAGGAGAAAGAGGGCATCACTCCTTGTGTGGGAAAGCTCAGCTCTGGGGCTAACCTAGAGGAGTGGGCTTCAGGTTCCCCAGGGACCTAGGGCTATTGCTAGTGGGGGCCCAGTGTAGCTGCTGTGCCTCCCTGACTTGTTCCTTTCACCAGGTGGAAGAAGTTAATTCAAATTCCCTACTATTCTTCTAACTTTTCACTGCAGCCTTATCATGGTCAGAGCAGGGACAAGAGGATAAAGGATCTTAATGATTCTAACCTCTCACTGTATCCACAGCTCAGTCAGAGAGGCAATGACAGGGGGCGGTCACTGCAGCCCTATTTGGGAAGAACTGGGACCACAAGAAAGAAAATCTTAGCGGTTGTAACTTGTAACTGTGGCCCCAGTCTTGTCAGAGCTGGATCACAGTGAGAAGGCACAGTAGCCCTAGCCTCATCAGAGGTAGGACTACAGCGAGGAGAAACTTAGTGGATTTTTTTGACCTTTTGCTCAAGTATACATAACTTAGGTGTTCACTCTTAGAACCTTCTTTGAAAGGGACAGCTTTGAATCTGCCAGTCAAGGTGAGTGGGACATGGAAAAGATCCTAGTCCCCTCTTTTCCACACTGAGGAATTCAAATTTTCATATCTAAGGCACCTCCTTTTCAGATCTTTGCATTTCCCAATTTATCTTAGTGCCAAATAGTAACCAGAATGAATTCAATTACCTGGATGTATATTACCAATGATATTGCACAGTTCTCTTTCTTTGAAACAGGAAAGGGATAAATGCTAATCCTATTCCAAAGTGTAGCTTTCAAACCTGCTTCTCTTTGATCAGTGAAGTGACCCCTTTTCTCTTTGATAGATCTTAGGGGAGAAGTTTCCCCTTTCATGTTTTTCCATTTGTCTTTCTACCTCCCAAGCTTTGGCTAGAGTCAAAAAAGGTAGAAAGATTTTGTTGTTGTTGTTGTTGCTGCCAACAACCTTTCTCTAAATGATCATCAATCTTTCTAGCCCAGGTACAGGGTCTTTTCTGCCTGGCTGTGTTTTGACTCTTACAAGGTGGCAGACTCAAGGATGTTTTATTTTTATAGATACAGAGCAGAGGGGACAGATACCAACAGACAGACAGATATAGACAAAACAGATATAGAGTGCTCAAAGCACCTAGATGAGGAGACATATGACATGAAGAGGAGAGAATTCCCAACAGGAATCACAGGGGAATTCCCACAGAACACATATATACAAACAGAAAATGCAGATTGACAGAGAGTGCTCAAAGCACCTAGACCAGAAGACATAAAACATATACAGAATCCAGAACAGAAACCAGGAATGGGTGGAGACCTGATGTGTTGGGAGCACCCGGGAGCACCCAGGAGAATGGTGTGTTCCCACTGAACACTCAGCTGCTTCTAACCCAGTTCCCCACCATAACCAGAAGGGAATTCCCACCAGAACCAGAAAAAAGAAAGCTGACTTACCTCCACAGGTCTCAATACACAAGTTTCCAAATAAGGGCAGGTCAGGTTCAAGAGGTGAGTTAGTTCTCCTCTGACTTGAGTGCAGGGCCCTGGAACATCTCAAGGGCAGGATCCCCTGGAAGTCAGTGCAAGTAGATGCATGCCTCCTGAGGATGAGACCCTTCCTGGTCTGGGTCTTGGGGAGTGCCAAGGGACACTCCCCAATCTCCCTGGGGCCTCCAGAAATGTTGTGCAGAAAATGAAGTGAGGCAAGACCCAGGGATGAAATTAATGTGAATTTAATGAGGGCCCAACTCTCAGGAGTATAGCTCAAATCAGACAGCTGCCAACAGGGGTATATCCAGGGGATTTAAAGATAAAAACCACAAAGTAATGGTCAGATTTGTAGAAAAGTAGGAAATTGCAGAAACAGAGGAATGCAAGTGGTTAATTCTCAGTTTTGGGCCTTATATGGAATATGGTTAAGCTTCGTTTTCCTAAAATAGGACATGAGTGGGGACTTCTCTATGGTGGGACTTTAAATCCATGAAGAAGGGAGCACAAAATCGTGGGGACTGAGACAAGATGGAGGGTGACTTGTCGTTGGGTACAAAAGTTTGCATCAGGCAATAAAGGAGTAGCATCTCTAGATAGTCAGCTTATGTCCTGCTGATGGAATTTAATTGGCTCCTTTTGGAATGGGTAAATGTCAGAATTCCAAATGGTTCTGACAAGAATGACAATCATTAAAGATTATACTGGTGATGATGATGATGATGATGATGATGATGATGATGATGATGATGATGATGATGATGATGATGATGATGATGCAATGATGATGGACAATGGCCGATGATGAAAATGGTGGTGGTGATGGTCATTTCTGTCCAATCTTACTTTTATTGGCCATGCCCATTCAGTGAGATGAACATCAATATAGACCACACATGAAAGGGAAGTTTTCTGGTCAAAGTGACAAGATCAGAAATCTAAAAACACATTAGACCAAATTGTAAAAGAGGTACAGAAATTCAATGAGTAGAAGAATACCTTCAAAAACAGAATTGGCCAAATGGAAACTGAGGCCCAAAAATTCACTGAAGAAAAAGCTCCTTATGAAGTACAACTGACCACAAGAAAAAGGAGGTATAAATGGTCACCAAAGAAAATAATACCTTAAAAATTATAATTGAATTAATGGAAGCTAAGGACACCATTAGAAATCAAGAAACAATAAAACATAACCAAAAGAAAGAAAAAGAATAGAAGTTAATGTGAAATATCTTATGGGAAAAATAAGTGACCTGGGGAAGAGATCCAGGAGAGATAATTTGAGAATGATTGTACTACTTGAAAACCATGAACACACCCCAGAAATATATTTTAAAAAACCCTGCACATCATGTTACAAGTAATTATCAAGGAACAGTATCCTGATATTCTGGAACCAGAGGAACCAGAAATAGAACAAAACTCCTAGTCACCTCCTGAAGGAGATCCCATAATGCAAACTCCCTGGAATGGTATACCTAACTTCCAGAGCTCCCAGGTCAAAGACAAAATATTTTAAGCAGCCATAGAGAAACAATTCAAGTGTCATGGAGTCATAGGATGACACAATATTTACAAGCTACTACATAAAAAATTTGGATGGCTTAGAATATGATATTGTAGAGGGCAAAGGAGCTAGGATTACAACTAAGAATAACCTACCCAGAAGAAATGAGTGTGATCCTTCCGGGGAAAAATGGACATTCAATGAAACAAAGGACTTTTAACCATTCTTCCTGAAAAGACCAGTGCTGAATGGAAAATCTGACTTTCAAATATAACACTGGAGAGAAGCATAAAAAGGTAAACATGAAAGTGAAAGCATAATAGACTTAATGAGGTTAAATAATTTACTTTCCTAAACTGGAAGAGAATACATGTAACTTAGAAGAAATTTCTCATTATTAGGGTAATTAGAAGGAGTATATATACATAAACAGCAGACAGAGATGTGAGGTGAATATGAAGAGATGATAACTAAAAACAAAATTAAAGTGTGAGAAGGAGGAACATATTGGGAACAGGAAAAGGGAGAGGTAGATTGGGGTAAATTATCTCATGTAAAATAGGCATTTTATTTTACAGTGCAGATGAAGATGGAGGAGGTGGAGTGGAACACTTGTGCTTTATTCTCATTATAATGAGCTCAAAGAGGAAATATAATACACATTCAAAAGGGAATAGATGTCTTTCTTACCCAATAGGAAAGTAAGAGAACAAGTGCATAAAAGGAGAAGTGGAAGAGATAGAAGGTGGGGAGATTAGAGAAGGTGTTAGTAAGAAGCAAAACACTTTTGAGGGAGGGGAGGAAGGGACCCAGAGAGAGAGAGGGGGAGAGAGAGAGAGAGAGAGAGAGAGAGAGAGATAAAGAGAAAGAACAAAATAAACAGGGGTGAAATAGGATGGAGAGAAATACAAATTGCAATCATAACTATGAACAGTTTTGCCAAGTCAAATTCCTGTGATAATGACTTCATTTATAGAAAACTGAGTCAAGTTTTTAAAAATTAGAAACATTCTCCAACTGACAAATGACCAAAACAAAGGAACAGTCCATTTACCATATGCAAAAATCATCTAAATTACTAGTGATTGGCAAAAGGCAAACTCAAAAATTCTGAGGCACTACCTCACACATACTGGATTGACTAATAGGACAGAAAACGAAAATGGCAAATGTCAGAGGGGATGTGGGATAAATTGAGACTTTAATGCACTGATGGTAGAGTTGTGAAATGATTCAACCATTTTGTAGAGCAATTTAAAATTATGCCCAAAGGGCTATAAAACAGGCCTACCTGAGGAATACTACTACTCTATATGCATCCTAAAAGAAAAAAAATGTATACAGATCAACATAATTATAGCAGCTCTTTTCTAGAGGCAAAGCATTGGAAATTGAGGGATTAGCCCATTAATTGTGAAAGATTAAACAAGTTGTTTAAACATTTAAACCATTAAAATTTAATTTTAATCAATTAAGCAAGAGAAAAATGTATACAGATCAATATAATTATAGCAGCTCTTTTCTGGAGGCAAAGCATTGGAAATTGAGGGATTAGCCCATTAATTATGAGTGAATAAACAAGTTGTGATATATGATTTTGATGGAATACTGTTATGCTGTAAGAAATGATGATTGGATGCTCTCAGAAAAAACTAGAAAGACATACATGACCTAATGTAAAGTGAAAGGAATAAAACCAGGAGAACAGTGTATGTAGGAACAGCTATTTTATAAGATGAGCAGCTGTGGATGACTTAGCTATTATCAGCAATAGAAATATCCAAGACATCTCAGAGGGACTTATCATGAAAACAGCTATCCATCCCTAGAGAAAGAACTGGTGGGGTCCGAAAACAAATCAAAGCATAGTCTTTTGCTCTCCTTATTTTTCTTGAAGGTTTTTCTATGATTTCTTTTATAATTATATTTTGCATGAATATAAATGTATAACCTATATCAAATAACTTGCTGGCTCAATGGGGTAGGTGCAGTTGGGAGGGAGGAAGGAAGAAACTCAAAATTTTAATAATGGATGTTAAAAATTGTCTTTACATGTAACTGGGGAAAAATAAAATTTTAAATGAATATTTTCAAAGCCCCTAACATAAGTAGGCCATGCTGCAGACCCTTTACATAATGTGAATTTACCCATGGATCTGGAAAAGGGCAGTACATAGGCAGAAAGGAGAACACACCTTTGTGGAGGAGGAGTGGGCACATGGTTCCAGGACACATTGGTGTTGTACACAGAGTAACAAAAGCAGGAGGGGGAATCCATGGTTGGTGGGGACAGCCACATGAGGGCTGGCTGAAAGTGAAAGGAATAACACACAGGCAGGCAGAAACTTACAGGCTTGACATGGAAATTTTCAGGAGAGCACAGGCCACATGCAGTGGGGATCAGGGACAGACACACAGTACCCCAACCTGGAGGGAAAAAAATACTAAGATGGAGAGAACAAACTCTCAGGTGGGTGGTCAGACATAAACCAAGGTCTCTTCTCTCAACACTGGAGGTCTCAAGTCAAGCCTTGATACAGCAGTGGTGGTGGTTATCTCTCTGCAGGTCTGTCTTTCTGCTTTCACTTGGAGGATTTCCTTTAGTTCTTCTTTTTTGGGGGGAGTGGGAGGGGTGGTAGGAGGCTACAAAGAGCAGGTTGAGGTTGAGGAGCAGAGCTGTTTTGTTTCTTTTTGGTAATGCTGACTCCATATAGGATTCCTTACATAAAGTCTAATTTGCATGATGTCAATTTACATAAATCAAAATCTATTCATATTCCTTTCTATCCCCATTCAGTTTCCTTCAGAGCTGGTTAATATCTAAGTTTTCTAAAATTCTATTACTCTTCTAAAATTCTTGTTTATTCATTTTATGGTTAGATTTATTTTGCTTTTAGAGGCAAATGTTGAGGTCCCCCCAAATTTTACTTTCTATTTCTTCCTGTAAATCATTTAACTTTTCGTTTAAGAATTTCAATCCTTTGTTTTAAGATGAAACAGTACTTCCTTGGGGCTCTGGCTTCCACCTCCTCCAAATCATGTAAAAGGTGACTCTGAACAAACTTTGGAACTAGAGAACCCACAAAATGACACAGAGAAGCTAACTTCCCACTGAGGATAGCCCAGGAGGAAGTGAAGTGCTCTCTGAGCTGACCCTAGCCCCTTACAAGCCAGAGGTCTGAGGCCCAGGGCAGCCACAGCCAGCTGCCAGTTGGAGGGATTTCAGATCACCAGCAGCTGTGGTGGTTTTCAGAATTATCAGCCCATAGATGCTAAGGACAAAGTGAGATGTCAATGGAATGTGGACTTTGGTATCCAGTAGCTGGGGAGTGTAGTCAGCCTTTGCCCCTAGTGTGAGAAGTGGCTGAGGTGCATCCTCCACAGCCAAGTGGCTGTTTCAGCTCCTGGAATGCAGATTGTAGGGGGTCCAAGGAACCAGTATGAGGGGTAATCTCTTTTGCTTTAACCTTTGTGGATCTGGATCACTGTCTAGGGTGTATGTCCTTGGCTGTGCAACCAGCTTGCCAGAGCATGTGGAGGCTTCAGAGAGGGCACCCAATTAATACCTCCAGCAGCTCCCAGAGGTTGGGACTAATCTCCCCCATCTGGTAGCAAAGTCCTACTGTGGCAAAAAGCCCCAAACGTTAAGTAATTGAGTAACAACATAAGCAAATGAGGGAAGCAAATGAAGCAGAGCAACCCAAATTTACACTCATTTATATGTTTATATACGAGGGTATATGGGCATATGAATACATATGTGAATATGTGTATATCATGTGAACACGAATACAAAGATAGAGGGCACAGGATGAATGTAATAGGAAGGGATGATACTTAAAAGGTGAAAATAAGAGGTGAGAGAGGAATATAATGAGAGAAGATGGGGAGAGACAGATTGGGTTAAACTATCTCATATAGAAGAAGCAAGGGAAAATAGTCACAATGGAGGAGAAGAACAGGAGGGCAAAAGGTAATGGGTCAACCTTATTCTCACTGAATTTGGGTTAGGGACGGAATGACATACATACTAAATAGGGTATCTTAAGCTACAGGAGAGTAGGGGGGGGAAGGAAATGAGAGGGGGGGATGATGGACGGGAGGGCAGCCTGTGGGGGAAAGGAGTTTTAAGCACCCACTTTTGAAAAGGGACAGGATCAAAGCAGAGAATAGAACAAGTGGGAGGTGCGATAGGAGGGAGGGAAATATATCTTTTACAATATATCCACTGTGGAAATGTATTGCATAGCTACACATATACAACCTATACTGAATTGCTTCTCTTCCCAGTAAGGCTATGTGACAAGGGAGGAAGGGAATGAACCTGGAATTTAAAGATTGAAAATCAAATGTTAAATATGTGTGTGTGTGTGTGTGTGTGTGTGTGTGTATATGTATATATATATATATATACATACATACTCTTAATAACATTATTTTACATGTAAGATATACAGGCACTGGGGCATAGAGATCCACTGTGCCCTATTGGAAAGTCAGAGGGGGTATGGGAGAAGATATGGGGGAGAGCAGATTGGAGGAGGGCATATCCAGGGGGATCCCTATTTTGAGGTGGTGGGTAGGGGAAAAATGGAGAGAAAATTTGTAACTCAAAATCTTGTGGAAATGAATGATGTAACTAGAAATTAATGAAGCATTTGATAAAAAAGAATTTCAATCAAATATCAAGTTTTAGAAATAGATGTTTGCTGCTGATATTACTTCATTGTCTGTCATTCCTTTGAACAAGAGGTAGTTTCCTTGATTACCTCTTTTAACAAGGCTAGTTTTACTTTCACTTTCTGCTCTATTCCCCTGTTTCCTCTGTGGTTTTCTCTTTGTTTTAAGTGTGTTTCTTACAAAACAACAAAAACAAGCACACATGGGTGAGTCCCAGTTTCTAATTTGTTTTGCAATCTGCTTCCATTTTATGAGTGTGTTCATCCCATTCACACTTAGGATTACTGACTATCTTGTTCCTCCTCTAATTTCTGTTTTACCTGTGACGGCTGTATTCTTTTATCAGGCCACCCTTTTATCACCACTTTTTCTTTCCTTTCACCATCTTCTTACTTACCTCAAATACAAGATAGTTTTTTTTGACCAATTGAGTCAGCATATATGTGTGTACACACACACACACACACACACACACACACACACACATACACAAAGATGTTGATATTTCCCTTTTTGAACAAATAGAGATGTGAATGAAGTTCAAGCATTGGCCATTCTGCCCCTACCATATTCCACTTTAGGTTTAATGCTCTGCCTTGTAAACCTAGTTTATGTGTGCTTGTTTCTACCATGTATTCTCTCCCCTCTGCTTTCTCCTAGGGCATACATATTTCTCACCTGTCTATGTGTACATCATCCCAACTTAATTGGCTCAGTCCTAAAACTTCTTTATATGGAGAATCTTTCTACATCCTCTGATAATGAAAACATTTTTAGAAGACAGTGTGTATCATCTTCTCTTATAGATAAGTTTAACCTTATTGAGTTACTTATATTTTCTTCTTCATATTTACCTTTTAATGCTGCTTTTGAGTCTTGTATTTGAAAATACTATTTTCTCTTCATCTCTTGTCTTTTCAACAGGAATGTTTCAGTGGCTTCTATTTCATTAAATATCCATTTTCCCTCCATGTGTTTCAGAAAGAAGAAGCCTGTAGTAACTGGAGTGTTCCCAGGACCAGTGTCTTCAGCCCCAATGTCTTGTCTGCTGAGTGTTCTGAGGGTAGATGTGATTCCTCAGTGAGCAATCCTGTAGCACCCAGTGTAAGAAAGAGACTGGAAAGCCTGTCTGGGTAAAGAAACCAACCTCCATTAAGAGAAACAAAGGTGGGGTTACAGACTGCACTGGGCAGACTATAGACCCCACCATTATTTCTCTGAAATGTTGATTTCTTTGCTCAGAAAGGCTACCCAGCTTCTTTCTTACACTGGAATCTTCCCAGAGACACTGTCTTCCACCACAAATATCTTTGCCTCTGAGTGTTCAGAGAGTAGGTGTTTGGGTGTGGTGGGTGTTGGGTTTTTTTTTGTTGTGTTGGTGAGTGCTTTGACAGTAAGTGATCCCGCAGTAACAGGAGTGTTCCCAGAGAGACTCTCTCCCACCACAAATATTTTTGTCCTCCATGTGTTCAGAGACTAGAAGTGCTTTGACCGAAGTGATCCTGTAGTAACAGGAGTGTTCTCAGAGAGACTTATCTTCCACCACAAATTATCTTTGCCTCCGAGTGTTCAGAGAGTAGGAGTGCTTTGACAGAAAGTGATCCCGCAGTAACAGGAGTGTTCCCAGAGAGACTCTCTCCCACCACAAATATTTTTGTCCTCCATGTGTTCAGAGACTAGAAGTGCTTTGACCGAAGCGATCCTGTAGTAACAGGAGTGTTCTCAGAGAGACTTATCTTCCACCAGAAATTATCTTTGCCTCTGAGTGTTCAGAGAGTAGGAGTGCTTTGACAGAAAGTGATCCTGCAGTAACAGGAGTGTTCCCAGAGAGACTCTCTCCCACCACAAATATTTTTGTCCTCCATGTGTTCAGAGACTAGAAGTGCTTTGACCGAAGTGATCCTGCAGTAAAGGGAGTGTTCTCAGAGAGTACCTTCAACCACAAATTATCTTTGCCTCTGAGTGTTCAGAGAGTAGAAGTACTTTGACCGAAGCGATCCTGCAGTAATGGGAGTGTTCCCAGAGACACTCTCCCACCACAAATATTTTTGTCCTCCATGTGTTCAGAGACTAGACGAGCTTTGAAAGAAGCGATCCTGCAGTTACAGGAGTGTTCTCAGAGAGACTATCTTCCACCACAAGTTATCTTTGCCTCTGAGTTTTCAGAGGGTAGGAGTGCTTTGACAGAAGTGATCCTGTAGTAATGGGAGTGTTCCCAGAGTGACTGTCTCCCAACACAAATATCTTTTCATCTGTATACCATATAGTTGTGTTGACTGTTTTTCCCTCCTAAAACAAAAAATAATATCATTTGTCACATGGCATAGCCCTCAGGGAGGAAAAGGAGAGGGAGGGATACATGGGTTACCAAGATGCAAGATACAAATAAGATCAATATGTTTTTAAATGAGGTGAAGAATCTAAAGAGTATTGAGGCAGAGGTGGGGACAAGGAAAGAAAGGGGTTTTAGACGTGAAGAGCGATTCCTTCTACTTCTGCAGCCTCAGGATGCAGGCTTGGCTTGAGACCCCCAGTGCTGAGATAGGCGACTTTTGGTTGTTCTACCCATTTATCCCCATGTCTATCTTTCATCCATCCACAGTCAGGTACCAGGTATCTCTCCTCAGCCCATGTCCTCAGCCTGTCCTCTTCTGTGTGTCGCCTTGTCGACCTCCAAGTGTCTGTGATCCCTGTATTCTTCCTCTCAGTTCTGGCCAGGCCATCATGTTTCTGGTCCCTACACCCACCTAATGCTCTTCCCGCTCTTGCTTCTCATTCCCGGGATCCCAGATGTCCTTAAGAACCTACCCTTCACAGGAGCTTGACCTGCCTCCTGCCTCCCTCCCTTGTAGCCAGGTCTTCAGGCAAATTCACATTGCTTTGAAATCATTCTTCTTAGGT